>VCCN01004471.1:1012047-1031620 GCA_006491835.1 Architeuthis dux | reverse complement strand
TTTTTTTTTTTTACTTGTTTTTATAAATAAGCCTTTGAGCAGGTTTGCTGAAAGAGGGCTCTTCCTTCCTCTCCCTATTAATATCAAAAGTAAGAGTTGTAGGTGTTTTAGAGCTTGATTATTTCAGTTGTCTCCCTAAACGAGCGGCCTGAATCGTAAATGTGAATAAAGAAAACGAACTCCGTGCAGGGATCGAACCCGCGTCCACCTTGGAAGCTACCTTATACGCAGGTACTACTCTAACCGGCTGAGGTAACGAAGATCTCATTGTAGGCAGGAGTTATTTAACCCTACACTTTGTTGGCTTCTCGATTCTCACGTTCGTATTTAGGCACGAATATAGTGTGGCTCCCTAAACGAGCGGCCTAAATCGTACATGTGAATAAAGAAAACGAACTCCTTGCGGGGATCGAACCCGCGTCCACCTTGAAATCTACCTTATATGCAGGTACTGCTCTAACCTACTGAGCCAACGAAGATCTCATGGTAGGCAGTTATTTAAGCCTACACTTTGTTGGCTTCTCAATTCTCACGTTCGTATTTATTTAGGCACGAATATAGTGTGGCTCTCGATGTCGACAGTATGAAATCAAGTGTTGGATAATTTTATATCCGACAGAAAATGATAATTATAATGACATTTATTAGTTGAGAGCCTATATTTGCCCCAGTTATATTATTCAACCAACCAAAAGGCCCCCCCGTAATTGACTCATTAAATCAAGATGCTGGTCTGTAGCCTAGCCCCCCCCCTCTTGCATCCAGGTCTACTTTGTTTAATAATTTTTTTAACTTTTTTTCTTATTAAACTCGAAATTAATAGGATTGTCACAATGTGGCAGGAGTTTTGAGTTCTGTTTAATTTTACATTGACAGCCAAACTCTTATTTCAGTTCACTATTTGATTACTGTCTAAAAAAATGTTATTCATCATTAAAGTATATCACTCCAGGTGACACTGGTCATTGTGTGTGTGTTGACAGTAAACCTGCTGAAAACATCTTTAGACAGTAATCAAATAATGAACTGAAATAAGAGTTTGGCTGTCAGTATAAAATTAACCAGAACTCAAACTCCTGCCACATTGTAACATTCCTATTAATTTCGAGTTTATAAAGAAAAAAAGTTTTTAAAATTATTAAACAAAGTAGAGCTGGATGCAAGAAACTGAAGGAAAAGAAATTGGGGTGGGGGTGGGCTACAGACCAGCATCTTGATTTAAAGAGTCATTTACGGAAAGGTGGGACCCTTTTGGTTGGTTGAATAATATAACTGGATGTTGTTTGTAGGCAGACAACTGAAATAATCAAGCTCTAAAACACCTACAACTTTCCTTACTTTTGATATTAATAGGGAGAGGAAGGAAGAGCCCTCTTTCAGTGAACAAATGAATGGCTTTTTGTGGATTTTGATTTTTGGTGAATGCCTTTCTTATGCTGCTCAGTTATTCTACACCCGTTTACGCATGCCGTAAAAAAAATAATCTTGCAATTGCATTGTACTTATAAAATATCAAAAACATGTTGCTCTGCTTTTTCTTGTTTATGTTCAACCAGAATGAACACAGATTTTTTTTTACACATTTGCAAAAATAAATAAATACAGAAGACTACTCTATTATTAGTATTTAATAGTTGTTAAATGTTGCAGACAAAAAATATAGACATACGCGTGATGTATTATATTTATTAAAATATTATTAGATTAATTGATGACCTAAATAAGAATTACGGAAAAAAGTTTTTTCTCAGTAGGTTTCCCTGTTTGAGACCAGCTATGGCGACTGCCAAGCTGTAAGTCTTTCTGTCAGAGTAACCTTTTGGACTGCCTTACAAAGCTAAAGGGCTCCAACTGCTCTGCTATATACCAATAAAGGGGGGGATATTCATGCCTTTCCCAAGGGCATTAGTGTGAAGTGAATGTAAGCAGAAGCTGCCGAAACTCAAACTCATTCCATTTTCAGTGCTGGTAACTTATGCCACTCAGCACAAGAAAGTAATTAAATTTTATGTTCCTCTTAGCAATCATTTAGACTTCCGTTTCTAACTAAAACACTGGGATTATACTCATTAAGCTTGAAATGTGAGTCAATCCCAGAATTAACCAAATTGGATACATTCCCCCGAATCATGGAGGAATCAACAAGTCTCCCCTTTTTATCTGGCCTGCAACCAAACTCTCACATTTAAATGAATGAAATTATTGTTGATGTTACTCATTCACTTACCTATGTCATTTGATATGAGTTATAAATAGATGCAATAGATAGTTAAAAGAAAGAAAAAGTTTTGTATTAATGAATGGATTTCTGGCCAGTTACAGAGTGCGTGTATGCATATACACAATTAAGCAATTTTATTATTAACATATTTTCTATATTTTTGAGAGGGGTCATTAATATTCAAATGGTTATTCAGCCGATTGAACTCCTTGCTATTTGTGTTGTAAACACAACGTTTCGGCCGATCCATTCTTTGGCCTTCTTCAGGTGTAAAATCCGAGTGTGATGGTTTAAACAGAAATTATGTTTAAAGGGGGGTAGCCCTTATGGCACATTTGCTAATTTTGTTATTGTCAGGTACATTTTTAACAACGGTATAGAATGGTAAAGGAATTGGCATAATTGCACCAGATGGTCAGATGATTTTGCAGGTGGGGGATGAATATTGATCTTAAACCTTTAAATGTCTGAATAAAAAGGTGAAAAAGCCAGTTTATAATTAAATATTGTCAAAATATTACTTGCTAAACTTTCTTATAAGTAACTCTTCAATAATCTCTTAGCAAAAAAATAAGAAAATGGAAAGATTATCACCAAAACATGATTAACCATTTTCAAGTTTTAGGAATTACTTCTACCTGAACCGTGTTTTTGTCATCTGATAATACAGGGTGCCCGATTAAGTTTTTCCGATTTATTCCAAATTGTGTATAATACAAAGCACATATATTCCACTGTTTATACTGAATCAATACAAACAGTTATTTTTCAATATGACCTCCTTTTGCCTTGATCATTAAGAGAGGTAACTGACTCTCACAAAGGCGGACACATTTCTTCCAGGATTTGACAAGAGCTTGCTTCAGAGCTGCAACATTGCTGTAAGAGATATTTGAAACATCACTCCTCAAAATGGATCAGATGGCGAAATCCATGGGATTGATGCCCAGGCTTGAAGGAGGCTGGATGGTCTTGTCCCAGAATCTGCTGAAATGCTCTTTGCACCATCCCTGGGTGATATTTGATCTTGGTCAAAGACGTAACACTCTCCAAAGGCTTCAGTGACCAAAGGTAACACCTTTTCTTCAAGCATTTGAAGATACACTTGGCTATTTACGTCACACCCTCCCCAATGGAGAACAAAGGAGACTTTGTCCCATCTGATGCAACTGCGGCCCACCAGCAGGCTTCTGGCGATGAAAATGGGTTTTGCTACCTTCAGAAAAGTCTCCAGCATCAGCTGCATAAACCCTGTCATTTTGGGAATTCATCACAGCCTGCAGAATGAAAATATATTCTCATAAGACCAGATGAAAACTTTGTCAGTGGCCCTCTGAACTTATTCCGATATTTTCTTCCCTCTGTCGAGTCGCTTTTGCTTTGAGATTGCTGATATCAAGTATTTTATATGCCTTTAGTCCTAAATCCTCCTTCTCAGTGACTTTTCCGATATTCTCAGCTCTTTCGTAGTTTTCCTCCTTTCTTCTCAGCTCTTTCGTAGTTTTCCTCCTTTCTTCTCACTCGTTTCGATGACACTTCTCGTGCAGATCGATTGATTTCTGGTAGAGATTGGCTTGCTTAAGGTTGGGCCAATCTCATGGATTTATGAATGGTCTTTCATATACACATTTCAATACCATGCTTGATACTTGTTTGGAATAGACAAATGAAACTGTAAACTTGGGAAGAACAGACGTTTGAGATGCTCTGTGAAAAATTCCTAACTCCCAGGTCAAAACCTAAGCTTATGAGATCTAATTAAATGATTGGTAAATCTTTATGGCACACCCTGTAAGTTTATAATCTATTTTGGGGACTGATGCAATATATTCTGTTAGTAACAGAATAGCATATAAAGATGAAATGGGATAATAAAGTCCCATCATTGACCTTCTTTCCTTCATTTACATATTTAATGGATTTACAAATAGATGTACAGTCATATGTTGACTTGCGTCCAATTGCAGATACGTCCTGATAAGAGCTTAAAACCATTAACTGCAGATGGCAAAATTTCAGTCATTGCAGTTCTATGGCTCAACTACGAACGACAGAAATTTCTGTCATGTTATTGATAACTTGCTAAAGTGAATTCAGTGTATATAGAATATTCGTTTCAAGTTCTCCAGACAGGGAAGGCGAGTAGGAGAACGTAAAAGAGCAGGCATCTTGCTGGGTTGAGTTAATGACTTAGTAAAAGAAATGTAATGGATGACATTTGTTACTTTCTCTTTGGAAAGGCAAGGAAGAGTTATGTACAATATAGAGGTTTAGGTAAATATATATATGTATCCTGGTATCTTATGTTGCGCAGTGCTTATATTTCACTTCACCCTATAACGATCGGCTGATTTACGCCCAGATCGAGTTGCATCCATACTACCAGAACATAACCCGGATGCAAGTCAAAGCATGACTGTAGATTCAAACAATGTCAGGAAATAATTTGGATTTCCATTTATAAGCTCATGCTTTTCAAAGTGTTGCTGGGCAAGTTGCCATACAAAAGGCTGAATAATAGAATATTTCTCGGTCATTTTGTGTCAAGAATTGTTGGTAGTCCAGTTAAACAAACATTACAATATCTTGTTTCAATATAAGATGGCCAGCTGCAAATAGTCCTTCTCAAATTTAGTGAACGCCTTAAATTTTTTATTGCAAATGAGATTTCCGTTTTGGTATGCGGGTCAACAATACAGCCTTCCACCCAAGAAATTTATTGAAAATTTTACTTTTTATTTGTCTATACAAAATCCATATAAATGTCGATATTCCCTCAAATTATATACAGTCTGTTTTACTATTTTACCTGTTCATTGTTGTGTATATATAGATATATATATTGACAAATATAGATTATTTTAGTGTGCATGTATAAATATAAGTGAAATTTATTTATTTGTATATATTATTTATGTCTGACTTTAGTCTTGCAAATACAAAAATAGATTATTGAGACAGTTTTATACATTAGACTTCAAATAAGAAAATTAGGAAGACCACATTACTACTCAGTTCAGTACTTTGTTTTATTATATCAACATTAGTCTCTATAGTAATTATGTGACTTTTTCTAACTACTAGTATCTCCTGCTTTAAAGCCACCTCATGAGTTAATAATAGCTGTCAAAAATACAAAATAATTGCAATAATTGTACCTAAAGTCCCCAGATCAGAATGGGTAAATATTAAATGTTGAACATCTGAAACCTGGTACTTACTGAGGTAGTTTCAGCTTTTTAGCAGAAAACAATGAATGTGAGGTTGGGTTTGTTTGTATCTGGATCTTGATTAGATGAAGACTCCTTGTATTTTCTGTTTTAAGTTTGGCTGCTTCTCGTTGCTGCTGAGTCAAGAAACAATGCTGTAACTGTGCCGAGAAGAATGCAGAACAAAGCTTGTATGCCTTTGTAACATTAAGATGGTTGAATGCATTAAATGTCTTATCAGTGCTGCATCTGACAGTTGATAGGTTTGGGTGTTAAGCAAGGAATAAGGAAAGGCTTCTTTAAAAAAAAAAAAACAAGAAAAAAAAAGATATTCACGTATGGCCTGTATGTGTCTGAACCGTTTTGAGCATTAAGTGATCATTAATAATACTGACGCTTTCAAGATGTTGACAGCCGATAAATAGCAGCATTTACTTCACTTTCTGCATGTAAAAAGACTGTATGGAGCTATTATATTACGTGAATATTGAAGATTTTACAAGCATAAAACTGTCCTGTTGGATGGCAATTTGCTTGAATTTTCGTTAGTGAGACTTGATACCATGTATTCACTAATCATATTTTCCATTTTAATTCAAGTAAATAATTACTATGGAAACTTGTGATAAAATAAAACTGTTTGATCATGGTTGTAATCCAGTTTTCTTAATCCTTTTAACTTGAAATTACAATGTACACACCTCTTTCAATAATCTGGTTTATTCGTCAAGGAAACAATGCTCATTATTTATATATTTGAAATCCAGCTTAAAAATAATATCTACAATATGAAATAATTTTTAAATCCGACAGAATATGATAATTATAAAGACATTTATTAATTGGGAACCTATATTTGCTCGGCACCGGTGTGAGACTGCCGTTAGCTCAGTGGTAAGAGCAGGGCCAGTGTATAAGGCTGCATCCAGGGTGGACGCGAGTTCGATAGCCGCACAGCGCTCATTTATCTTTTTTACACGATCTTGGCAGCTCGTTTCGCTATCGTTCACACCAGTGCTGAGCAAATATAGGTTCCCAATTAATAAATGTCTTTATAATTATCATATCTACAATATATAATATTTAGAAATTATTGGTGTTATCTCGGTTTATTCGTATCATTTAATACGGTGGTCCCGAACCTCCATCGACCGGTACCGGACTGCAAAGCATGTGCTATTGTGCTGCCAGGAAACTATATGATTTGGTGATATAAAATTATATGAGTCAGCTGCAGCTTTCCTCATTTCCCTGTCATGCCTCCCACTAAGAAGTAAAAATTAAATGAATTAGACAAAAATGTTTCAGTAGTCAATGAACAAAACTTTTTAAAAATTAATTTGAGCTTTTCTCTTCAAGAGCTCAGATATATCTTAATATCAAATTTGTTAAATAAACCTTTTTAGAAAAGAAATTGAGTGTATAAGCCTCTTATAAGTGATTTATAGTTGACTTTTCACTTCCTTATACCGTTGGCCAGTCTGCGCTAATATTGGTGATATTAAACTGAGTTAATATATTCGCTAAAGATTTAATCTGTGTTACATTGAGTAGTTTATTTAATTTTTATTATTTTTAGAGCCATTGTTCTATACACTAATGTTAGTAGTATGAACTTTTCTGGCATATCAATGAAATAAAATAGAATATTTTTGTACATTTTTACTCGTGTTTCTTTAAGCTTACAATAGAAATGCTAGATGCATTTCATTAACAACTGAACGCAACACCACAATATTTTAATCAAACTGGTAATACATAGTTATGAACTTGGACCATATTCTTTTTACATTATTGCAAAATTAAGTACTAATGCATTATCATCATTTCATATCTTCAAACTTTTTCTCTTACCTCTATGCAAACATGCATCGTCATATTAGAATTGAACCAGAATCTTTTCTTTTTATCATAAATCGACCGAAATCAAAGCTTCATGCCTTCTTGATGAACTTAAATTTAACTTCATCTAAATCAACTTTTCTTTCTATTAGTTTTACATTACCAAATCTCTATATAGTCTTCAGTTTTGGTAGGATTCCAAACCATGTTTAAAATTCCAAATTCTATCACAGTACTTACCTGGCGTCTATTTTAGTACTACAAATTATGAATATTTAAAAAAAACAAAACTTTACTAGTTTCACAAAAATGCAAGAGTTTTATGCCACGCCTCTTTACAAGCGAAAGAATTTCATTCTTGGTACCATTGTACTTGAGTTAGCAATTGTAAAACAAACATTGCTGCTGTCTGTGGGTGGTCCTGGAATTAACCAAGGCAAATAGCGGTGAATTTGGAATAAGCTGCCTCTAGTTATTGACTGAAAGCTGCTAGGTGGAGGTAGAAGCCGAATAATCACTCAATGGATTGGCCAGTACAAGATAGGTGGGATAAGACGCTAAAGAAACCAAGCTAAGAATAATTGTTGCTATAGTAACACAGACTGCAAAAATGTTGCAATATTTTTTTTTTAATTCTTTATTAACTTTCAAATGAGTGATACCAGCAAATTTCTAAATTATTTGGGAGTAACTTGTTTTGTTTGATGCAGGGCTCCAGACTAACTTTTTTCACTACTGTCCTGGAACCATCCTGAAAGGAAATGTAAACGGTCCCAAAATCAAAATGTTGTTTCTTTATTTGGTCATTATCATCTATAGTTGTTAGTAGCATAATAAAAACACCATTAAAATGTTGAGGAAATAAATAATCGTCAAACTCCAGTCCAAACCTGGAGTTGACTTTTCTACTGTAACAAAAATAACACGACAACAAGAACAATCCTCACCAATCTATTATCCAATTATCTATTTAAAAAAATTTTTTTTTTAATATCACTTCCGTCCCCGGGAAGATATTTGTTCGTCCTGAACACATTTTTACCGTCCCCGGGACAACGTTAATTTCAAGCCCTGTCTTGATGTATGTCTTGTACCTTTAAATGCATTTCTCTCAACAATTGCAGTTCCTCCTGTTATTCAGATTACTAGTATTCAAAAATCAAAATGCATCAGTTAGCATACTACCCCCCCCATCCAAAAAGAATTCTGCATTCCTCATAATAACAGATTTTTTGCTTTTCTCCATTGTTATCCAGTATTTCATGTCGACTGTGACTGTGCTAACCTCTGCCATGTTTTACCAGCAAACCTTTCTATCTCATCTCTCCATGTTATGTCTGGTCTTCTCCTATGGCACTTCCTATCTTTAGGGCACCAATCTGTTAACCTTTTGCATCATCTGTTATCTTTACTTCTTGCTATGTATCCAGCCCATCTCTATTTTTGTCTCTCAATTATTTCTGAGATAGCTATATAGAAGCCATTTAATAGTTTACTAAAGAAATGGTTTTCTTAATAAGATGGTTCAGCTTCAAGCCATGTTGATAACTGGATGCTGTAGATGTCTCTGGTATGTCTAGTGCATCCAGCTGTTTACTTATGAAAACTGTAAGTTCTTTGTAACTTGTACAACTAATAATGAGTCAATTTATGAATTTTGTACTTTAAAATTGAATATAAAAGAAACTAGTCAGATCTAACCATATACAGAATCATTTGTTAAAACTATTCTTGGATAATTTGGTTCGGAAAATAAAAACTCAGTATAGTAAGTTAATTATTGAAAATTTATTCTTGAAATCACAAACCATTTCAGAGAAATAAATTTAAATCTAATACTAATATTGCTGATGACTAATACATATGGTATTTTTTATTTATAACAAATGCCATATAAATATGGCTGCAGTAGGGATTTAAGTATTAAAAGAACCATTATTCTAATCTGTACATCTGACATTCTGTGATGATGATGATGTCCCTTGTAGAACGTGTTCACGGAATGAATGGACTTCTATCAGAATGCTGTGGTCTGATTGTGGGTTAATGTATTTGACATTTGTTTATGCTTAATCTAGGACTCTATTGGATTTAAATTGTTGCAAAATAATTGCAAATAAATTGTACTATTAGCTAACTGGTTTCAATCAATACTCTTGATGGCCACAAGTCCAGTTGATTATTCAATCCCATCATGAAATGCTTTCATGATCTGTTTCATTTTGTTCATCTATTATTGCACCTCCTGTGTCTTGTTCTATACTAGCTGATTGTTGCTACTGTGGTCAGTAAGTTTTGCTTCTTATGTAAATATAAGATGCAGAACATTATGCAATATCTTAAAATGTAACCAGTATTGAAATAGAATCTCTTAAAATTGAGCACTGTAATGTTTAAAACATTTATTTTACCAGATTGCCTATTATTAAATTATGTGAAAAATTATTTTAAAAAGACAATGTTACAAATATCTGGAATTGTATACATCTATAATTATCACTGTCATAAACTTGGCTGTTCAAATTTTTATTCTGTAATTTACATATAAAAATATATCTGTATATCATGATAAACCCACAATAAACTTCACTGTATGGGTTTTATATTGCAGCTCTTGTGTTCAAAAGAGGGACAAGCTTGTGTTCAAAAGAGGGACAAGCATTGTTCTAAGGTTTTGATCCTTCGGAAAAACTCTGCCTTACACAATTTTTTTCCAAAAAGCAAAGATTCAAAATAGATATGCAGCCCATTCTGCTATGTAAAACAGGCTTCTCATATAAATAAGCACTTAACCTTTTATGACAAAATGAGGAATATGTGACCCTCTTTCAATTCCATGGCACATTTGTTTGTAGAGTATCTTTTTGAATCCTATTAAGTCTTTTTATAGAATGCCAGAATTTGTTACTATCTAATGTGACAATGATTAGATAGCCTCAGGGAATGAGCAACCGAGTGGCTACTGAAAAATTAAAGGTTTCAACCTTACTCTTATTAAAAACAGGTCTCAATGGAGACCGTTTTGTTGGGCAGTGATCACTAAAAAAAAAAGTGAATTTAAAAAAAAAAACAAGCTGACACAATCTAGGGATCAATTTAGCATAAACTTAAATTGCAAACTGAACCTCACTCTAAAAAAGTTTTAATGGGGGGGATTTTGAAAAAACAAATTTTTTTTTCTAGATATAAAAGGAGTAAATGTTTAAATTTTCAGCCCTCTATCTCCATTGGTGTGGCCTGTATGTGTGATACATGCATAGCCAGCCAGACCAACTTGAAAACTGAAGAAACCTATGTTTTTGGTTGACAGTTTCTAATAAATATTAGCAGTGCCAGAACCTTTATTTTAAAAAGTGATCCTATGTAGATGTTATATAAATAGGTTGATGCAATTCAACTTTGCATGTATATGCCAAAATGAAGCACACAAGAACCTCTTATTTCATGATACATTTATTATATTTTCTATAGTTTTGAGAAGGGTCATTAATATTCAAATGGTTCTTTGGATGATTGAACTCCTTCTTGTTATTTGTGTTGTAAACACGATGTTTCGGCCAATCCATTCTTCAGCCTTCTTCAGGTGTAAAATCCGAGTATGGCTACTCCCCTTTAAACATAACTTCTGTTTAACCCATCACACTCGGATTTTAAACCTGAAGAGGGCTGAAGAATGGATCAGCCGAAACGTTGTGTTTACAACACAAATAACAAGGAGTTCAATCGTCCGAAGAACCATTTGAACATTTATTATAGTTTGTTATATCTAAATGAGTTGGAGTGTGCACATGAGTAGCAAGGCGTATAAAAGAGTATTCTCCCTTGATGCGCTCTTCGCTATTTACATTCTACTTGTAGCTCGAAGTTTAAATTATTATACGGTAGTCTTCATAAGTGTGAATACCTTTTTATGTGTGTCTGGACTTTAGATTACTGTTTATATTCTTGTAATTCAAAGTGACTGTATAAGATCTTTCCGTAACTCACTTTTTAGCTTTCTGGAGATCATGCTGATTCCAATGATTGTAATTCAAAGTAACTGTATAAGATCGTTCTGTAACTCACTTTTTAGCTTTCTGGAGATCATGCTGTTTCCAATGATTCTGAAAGCAAGGCTTGGCATCGTTTTTGTTTGTAATTATCATTTTTTTTTTATAGTTTTTACAAGCTAGAGGAAGTATATCCTTTCATTCTAATTAATTTGGATATTGAGATTTACCTGTTGTAATTATTATCCCAAACACCCAATGAACGTTAAAGTAATTGACTTTACAGGAATGTGTTAGTTAGGCTGGGAGAGAGAAATAAAAATAAACTTGCCATACAACTCACCATCCTGCAAAAACTATCCCCACTGTCAAGGGGGATATGGGATGCTTTATAGGTGTTTCTCTGCATGTGGACCAAGTAAGCTTGTTACCATAAAGGGAACAATGTACAGTGTCATCTACTGCCAAATTCCTGTGCTGAATCCCTTGAAATCAGCTAGGAACTCCACTTGGGACACAATTTTATCTTCCAACAAAAGAAATGACTCAAAACACTGCCATAGCTACTCAGGAATGGTTCAGCTCAAAGAGAATCTGTTTTGGATTGGCCATATAACATGAAAAACTTGTATCTATTGTGAGTGACTAGGCAATCATTGAGGCACGTGGGGCTTCTGCAAAATAGATATTTGTCAAGATCAAATGAATGATTGTTCGGATGGAGGTGTAATATTTTGCAAAACAATTTTTATTTAAAAATAATTTCTAAAAAATTAGTCTTGCACTAAAGTTTATTTTTCTTTGTTTGGAACTTTCACATACAAAGTGTTTTATTTGATGTATAACTTTACTCATTTAACAAAGATTTGTGAATGACATGCAATTTTGAAAGTTTTCTTCAGAAACAAGAGTGTAGACTTCTGCCACTCACTGTAGTAAATAGAAAATCAATTCTTAATTTTTTTCTTCTTAGCTTCATTCATTAAGTAAAACTTAAGACCCTCCCAAATAAAGTGGTGATTTATTTTCAAATGTTTTCTTAAGGAAACTAGTTTACCCATACTGTCAAAAAATGACGGAAGTATTCAAATTTTGCAGCTGAATTGTACTTAAACCAAAAATAATATCAAAAACTGCATTTTCTTTATGTTCAACCAGAATGGACAGATCTTTTACACATTTGCAAAAAAATAGTGAAGGTGGCTACTCTACAATTAGCATTAAATAGTATGTATCTCCCTTATCAAATGTTACAGACAGAAAAAATATAGTCCATCTCCTATCTAGCTATTGTGAGTGACTGCCTTCAATATTTATTATATAAGTAGATACTTTACATCTTGTATTGGCACTGAATGCCTTTGTCAGATCTTTGAGTGTTTTAGTGCCTTAACTGTAAGGATAAAAATATACAATGGTGATCGAACTGAAGTAATACAAAATAGCTTTCATGATCAGCATCCAAAAAAATGTTTGGGTGTATTTTTAAGTTGTATTCTGAATGAATCGGTAAAAGTAGTCACTGTACAAATTGATGCAGGCATTCATATGTACTTTCTCTGTTATCTGTAAGAAAATGTCTCTCAGTATTTATGTGACTTCCTTTTTATAAAAAGAATCTTGCATAATAAATTGCATTATATACATTTGTGAACAACTTTAATTGTTTATAAGGTTAAAAAAGAACGAAAGCCTTTCTAAACTATCCACACCACTCAAAACGTTGCTCAGTTATATTTTTCTTAGACATTCATAACAATATTCAAATGTCTTGCTTCATAGTTGTCTTGAAGGTATCCTGTTTTGTTATGCAGATCATGGGAGACTGATAGCTGTCAGGCCAAGGGTAACTTGGTGTTTTTCTTTTAAAAAAAGAAACATTTCACTTGTCATATAATGTACTCAGTATGATAGGCAGCCGTTTGATATTATGAAAACATGTCAGACTTGTAAATAATGATGGCAAGTTTATCCAAATGTTTTGTTTTTTTTTCCTTTTTGAATAACCACTTTCTTGATCTGTGCTCTCTATATATAATTGTATTTTGTTAAAATCTTGGAAAAGTTTTGTCCTAAGATTGTGAAATAGAAAACATTAATCGTACCCTTTTTACTCCTTTCTTCATTTAAGTTATATAGTTTGTACTTATGACTAAATAAATTTGATCAATAGTTATATAGTTTGTACTTATGACTCAATAAATTTGAACAATAGTTTTAAAAAATTAAGGTTGGATTGCTTTCAAGTTTGCTGTACATGTATCTTTTTTTTAAAGATGAGGGACTCCATAACCTTTCAATTATTTATATATATAATATATATTAGTCTATGAAGCTTTTATAACTTCCACTACTAACAATGTTATTAAGAAAAATAAATTTAACTTACTTCTCAGAGCATCGATGTGACTATGTGTTCGTTGATGTAGTCAGTGATTTAAGAGTCGTTTCCCTACCCCCCCCCCTTATCTCTTTCTAAAATTCTTATGTTCAGTTTCCTGGTTTTCCTAACAACGCACATCCTTAGAAGGAAATATATATATACTAATTTTACAAAGAAGTAATTTTAACCGCTACTAGACATAAGGTACTCAATAAGGCAATATGTTATACACTGAAATTACTAGTGAATTTAACTTGAAAAATCCTCAGCTACTTGCAACTGTTTCGGATATTTTTTTTTTTGTTTCACATCAGCATGTTATTAAATATCTTTATAGATTATATAAAATAGTATATTAAAATATAAAATACTAAAGATATTTAGTGGAGAAGTCATTAGGACTGTGCATTTTATTTTCTATTTCCATCTGTCACTCGTGAACAATGGATCCAGATCTGGAGATATTCTTGTTTAAATGAATTTATCTAATGATAAATATAGCAATAAAGAAAGGAACTTTTTTTTAAAAAGGAACATGGTTTCTGAGGAGAGAACCCACTTTTAGCAGCCATTTTAATTTCTGACTTATGATTTAGATATTTCTATCTCTCCTTTTGGTTAATATTTACCTTATTTTGTGTCATTAAATGCATTTTTATTTATTTATTATTTTTTTTTCAAAATCAGACCCTTAAAATCAACCTGTGTCCTACACAGTGAAGGTCAGACTTGGGGTTAAGCTTGAGATCTATGAATCACCCTAGTTTAACTAGGCAACTTTATTTGTCCAACATATGCTTTATTTAATGAAAGTACTGACAATGTTAAAACAATAGAAAACATACTAACATTTTAACTGGCATATATGAACATTACAAACTGTCATTTTTTAAATCCCATTTTTTGTAATCTGATCTGAAGTGTTAAACTGTCTTTAATAAGGACTTGGCTGAAACTAAAAAAAAAAATTTTTTTAATGCTGTTGAAATTTGTGATATTGTTTTTGAAATTGTACCAATCTCTCCTTTTCATTTTTATATCTAAAATTTCACGATGGATACCCATTGACTTTTTGAAAAACTGAGTAGCTATCATTGACCAGGGTATCTTAGTGAAATCAGGTGACAGAAGTATTAACTTCCTTAGAAAACACATTTGTCATTTGTGAGCAATCCGCTTGGCGATTTCTCCTTGACTCAACTGTTGAAGTACCAAAATCAGTGTATAATTTTCCATCTACAGGTTCAATCATAACTTACTTGATACCACTCTTTATAGTCATTGGCATATGTTCTCATTAGTACTTTTCAAATATTACTATGACTCTTAATACTTTGCTTACAACTTTATGCCTTGTTCTCACACACTAACATTCTGTTGGGATTATTAAAAGATTATTATATAGCTATATCACTGCACTAAATCATAAACTAGTCACTTGATGTCGCCAGATTTTTATCTAGGTTATAAATATCTAAATCTGTAGACGCCTTGTCTTGTCTAACTTGTGCCACAAGCTTTGGTTATAAGTGTCCACCTGGGAACTAATTTAAATGTCTTTACAGTTCAAGCTCTCCTATAGAATATGTAATCCAATAGAGACATGAATAAATATATATTCCTCTGTTTTGACTGCAGGTTTATTGTACAAGGTACAAAGAAATAGTTTACGATGTGCCTTTTAGGTGTTGGTGTGAAAAAGGTTAGCATTGTCTTAACCACCTGATTATGAATATCATCAAATAGTTCTTTAGACGATCAAACTCTTTGTTGTTTTTGTTGTTAACACAATGTTTCGGCCGATCCATTCTTAGGCCTTCTTCAGGTGTAATATCTGAATGTGATGGGGTAAACAGAAGTTTTTTAATCTCAAAGGAGGTAACCCTTATAACGTAGGATTCGGGTGTTACTTTGTCCTTGTCTTGTCGGGTTTGGGCCTTTTGAGCAGCAGAAGCCACATTGTGTTGAACTCCGCACTTGTCTGACTAATGCATTCTGTCGACATGTTGATATGAGCTGCCTCTTTGATTTTTCTCTGCTTTCAACAGCGTTCTGTCAATAATCTGGACTTCCTCCCAGAGAAGAAAGTGGTCGCCTTTCTCTCTCCAGATATGGTCAGCCATTAGGAGTTCAATCGTCCAAAGAACTATTTGAATGTTAATGACTCTTCTCAAAACTATAGAAAATATGAAATATCTTGTTGTACAGTCACGTTAAAACTAAATCTTCATCATCTGATTTTAACATGATTTATGTATTTAACTTGCATAGTACCCATAGCATAAATAATCCAAGAATTTTGTTATGTATGGATAAATTGTGGATTAGTATCAAGTTACACTCTTCTGATCCCAATTTCCCATAATCAGATTTGATACTTCATAGACCCTTTAGAAGCATTTATTTTTACAGCCAGATGCTTGTCATTATATGTGTATATATATGATATTTAATATCTGTTAAAAGAATCTACTTGACACCTGATGGAGATCCTAAGATATGAGATAATGACACTTACTTGCATAAGTCTAACCTGAAACACTGCACGGCTGGGGTCTCGACTGCCTGAGATATTTAACAGTTGAACATAAAATGTAGTTTAAGAACATTCTTTTTGTTATCTTTAAGTGTTTCAGCTTCTCACTCTATAACTATATACAATTTTATTGATTGACAATGTCAAGTTTCTTTTATTGGTCAAAAAAACTATTTTTCTTGCCAACTAGCATTTATCATATGCTTTAGTTTTCATGGTGATAATGTAGTTTTTCCTCTATTATTAATCACTGCTACCCACAACACTGGTTTATTGATGGGTTTAGATTATTCATGTGTTCTGGCATTTATATGTATCCGGACTTTGCCCAGCCCTAACTGTTGATAGTAAAAACTTGAAATTTTGCACACACTCTCCTCAATGAAAAGGAAAATCTTTTTTAACCCCCCCCCCTCCCAATAAGTTTTTAGTGGGGGGTTCAATATCCAATGTAAGTTTATGCTAAATTGGCAACTAGTTTGTTCCGACTTATTTTTTGAAAATTCAGACCTTTTTTTAGTGATCACAGCCCAACTTATTCATTGATCACCCCCTTTTCCAGTTTTTTAATTGATCATCCCCAACACAGCATATATGGGAGGCGGTGATACATATTTTACCTTGGAATGCTAGTTATTATTATCTATCATAATTAGAATTGTGAAATTTTATCAATAACTTTGCTTCTGTTTGAGGATTAATCTGAGGGTATGCATGCCTATCCTTTAAAAGAACTTGAGAAACAATCTGGGATTGTGGCTATAGCTTATTTGGTAACTGCAAAGGTTCTTTAACCTGCAGACTTTGATTAAAGTCTTTCCCCTCCAATTCCCTGTAGTGCGAATTTTGTGAGATTCAAATTGTGTACTTTAGGAATAATCTGCAAAATGTTACCCTTCTCTGAGTGATAATGTACATAAAAAAACCTAAATAGTTATTATAATTGTAGCAAGGTTTAGTGGCAAATGCTACCTGGCATGTAGTGCTTGAGGTATCCAAGATACACTTTTTAAAACAACCACTCAACGGGTTTGTTTATAACTCTAAATGTTTGTCATTATCATATGTTAGCTTTGTATGAACTTGTTTCCTTTGAAAAAGAAAAATGTATATCCTAGAAAAACTTCTATCTCATGGGTTCGGTCAACAAGTCATTAAATCAATTTTTAGGCTGTAAATTTTGAAGTATTTTCCATGCTTTGAGCCATTGTTGTTAACAATGGATTTTAGTCTCTGTATTATTTTTTGTTACTTCAGTTGTTAATGTTTTTGAGCATCCTTTTCTCCTCATTGCCAATGTTTTTCTATGCTACTTAATAATTATTTGTTATTAGTGCCAAGTGACCTTTACCTTCACTGCCTGAATGGAACTTTCATTCAGGTACCACTTCCATTGTTACTCCAGTCGCAAACACCACCTTGCTTCCTATGCTTGGTCTTTGACACTCATTGGGAATTGTCACCTGTCTTTACTTGTTTTTGTTTTTTGTTTTTTGTATAGAAAAACCCACCCCCTCGTCTGTTTGTTTCATGCTTTCTAATGGCTAAAACTTTGTTTATTTTTGTTTTTGTTTTTTAATGCAGTATTTTCCTTTGGCACCAGCACATGCTAAGAGAATTTATTGGCATAGCTGCCCTTGAAGGTGACTGATGTACTTTACCATTGTGTAGCATCTAATGCATTAGACACAATCTCAAGAGTACATCTTCAGCTGTTGTTGCCCTACTTGTGTATCTACTAGTCACATTTATGATGATAGCATCTCTTGGCAGCTTCTGCTACAGTATAACTTGCACAGATCACAGCTATATAACACGTAGCTGTGCCAAGATCTTCTAGTCACCTTCCTTCTCTATTTACAATAAAAATTCCTTTGCTAGTAGTTCTCGGTCTGGCTATAATGTTAGATTTGATAAATGAAAATTTTAAAAAAAAAGAATTCATTCCATAAATTTTTATGAAGAACCCTGCCAGTCGAGGTTAAAATTTGTTTTAGCTGCAGATATAGTTATTCGGTAGATAACAATTACTGCTTCTAAAATCTGATTATTAATTTTTGGCATTTTTATTCTAGTTATAAAAGCTGATTTAAAAAAATAAAAAAATCTTTAAAAAATGGGTGTGAGAGGAAGTAGCTTTGTATAGACAGTGATCCAATGGTTTCTTATTTGTTTTCATTCAACCATAGTAGTCAGACTGATCATTTTTACATATCATTTTGCTGAAGTAATGATTGATTTTTAGTGGTAGTAAAAATGATGAAATCACAAGTTTTGGAGTGTTTGTTTTTTTTTGTTTTTTTTTAAACCTAATTTGTACACAGAGATAATGTTTGATTACACTTCTCCCACAGTTAATCTGACAACATTTTAAAATGTATTTATTCTTTTAGTTTATCTCTTATTTTTATTATATTTTATGTGTTTAAAGAAGTAGATAAAGTTTGCAACCACAGGATTTCAGACTTGGTATTTTAAGTTCCTTAACTCTTTCTCCCTGATAACACCTCTAGGCGTGATAATTGATATTGAAAATAAGCAACGAAAATACTTTTAAAAAATAACAAAGATTTACTAAAAAAACATGTTTAAATTTAAATCATACACAAATTTACATCAATGATAATACCTTTTTCAATTAACTTTTCCATGGTTTTATTTTATTGTACTTGGAAAGTGATACATTGGGAATAATCACTGAAAATTTAGTAATCGTACATTTAATATTAAAAGAGATATAGCAATTTATTTACTGCCCATTGTATTTTTTTTTTTTTTGTTCAGCTACAGGCTGTTAAATTAGTTTCAGGGCACACAGGCACTTTATTAGATGAAGGCAGTCAGAGAAGTAATCAAACATGGCTGCCAGGGAGGAAAGTGTTCACAAAATGTAGATAGACTTACAAAAATGAAAGAAATTTACCAGTAATAAGATTTAATCATATAACTAAACTAGTTATTTTCTATAGTTTTGAGAAGGGTCATTAATATTCAAATGGTTCTTCGGACGATTGAACTCCTTCTTGTTATTTGTGTTGTTTGTAAACATGACGTTTCGGCCGATCCATTCTTCGGCCTTCTTCAGGTATAAAATCCGAGTGTGATAGGTTAAACAGAAATTATGTTTAAAGGGGGGGGGTAGCCCTTATAGCGCATAGCCTGGGTGTTTCTTTGTCTTTGTCTTGTCGGGTTTAGATTTGTTTAGAAGTGGAAGCCACATCGGGTTGAAATCCGCACTTGTCTGGCTAATGCATTTAGTTGACATTTTGATGTGAGCTGCCTCTTTGATTTTTCTCTGCTCCCAACATCGTTCTGTCAATAATCTGGACTTCCTCCCAAGGAGGAAGATGCTACATCAAAATGTTGACTAAATGCATTAGCCAGACAAGTGCG
>VCCN01004471.1:969202-985835 GCA_006491835.1 Architeuthis dux | reverse complement strand
CGTTAAACAAAAAAATCAATTCTTCAAAATAGAAGTAAATATTATCAACAAATAAAGGTACCTTTATTTTAAAAGGAATACAAGCCGGTTTTAGTACTTGGATATTTAATTAAGAAAAGGACATTTTTCCTGACTTGTGTGTATGTCTATAAAACTGCAATTTTTTCATAAGACACCTGTCTTGTTAATGAGTTTTATGGTAGATGTAACCTGAATCATTTTACTGATATATTTCTTAATTTCTATCAAATTCCTTCTTGATAAGACTTTTATACATTTAAAAATGCTCATCCTATCTTTAACCATTTCCTTGTTTGTCCAAGACAATTGTGCTCTAAGCTTACAATTGTGTAGGCTGAGCTTTCTCCCTCCCTCTCACTCACTATACCTGTATTGTTCATCTGCTGATTATGAAGACCAGCTTGGATTCTATATACTAGGCTTTTGGGGGGAATACAATTTTAGATTATGATCTCAGTTTAGTGAAACACTTTACAATATCATTAAAAAAAACAAACCATTGCACATTGCCTTGCAGTCTATGTTGTTTCTAAAAATTCATTATACACAAGAGGGATAAATAATTTGTATTTAATGTTTACCAATTCTAATATCAGAATATCCTGGTATTTGAATTGTGTAGGGTCATATAACTCTATTAACATGGGTTCTCTATTACTGAATGTATAGGTGTTGTAAAAGAAAAGATATACCTTAAGGTTTAATCAGTCCTTGAAACTTCTTGCCTCTACTTTCTATTCTTTCTTTGTTTCGTTTAACGGCACATCAACCCTTAGTGGGTCATTTAGTGCCGAATTCAGTAGGGGGAGGGGGGGCATCCTGTGACTAGAGACAGTCACTGAGACAAATGCCACGAGGACCGGGATAAAGGGGTGGAGATCCCAAGAGCTTCTCAGGACGAATTCTGAGCATGCTAATGGTGATCGCCTCCTGACCAGTTGGCCAAGATATCCTGTGCAACTTCTCCCAGGACGATACCCGAGCATGCCACAAGGACCCCGAAGGGCGATGGCGATTTCGAAGAACAGATACTACACTTTGATCTTAGCCAAAAGGCTGCAAAACCCTCTCTACTTCCTAGTTACAAGATAAGGAAGGACTGGGATAATATCATATCCTCATTGCTTTGAAAAAATAAAAACTGAAATCAACTCATTCTCCATCATTAAACATGCTTTTAATGAAAAATGGATAAATGCCCTAGACAACTTAGTTAAGATAAAAATAATATAGAGAAAATCACAAAAAAAACCTAAAAAAACTAATCATCTTATTGTATAAAAGTCCATGTCAGTTTTGTTTGTTTGTTTGTGTGATGTCTGTTTTCTGTCATGCTAAAGCAAACCAATATATAAAATTAACATAATCATGCCATGATTCAAACGTGTAACCAAGAGATCGGTGGGCGACTGGAATGACTTATCCACTGGACCAAACTGACTGCTGGCTTGCTTCTGGCTTTGTATTTAGCACAGCACAGAAATATGAAATGAATTAGACAAAAATATTTCAGTAGTCAATGAACAAAACAGCATACTGATATACGTACAGGTCATGAACTAGTAATATATATAATGATTTAACCTGAACAACAAATATCAATTTTGTTATTAAGTGTAAATGAGTGTAGATACAAATCAATGAAAATATATCATTAGTAAAATTTCATCTGAATAATATTTTACAGATAACCTAGTTTAGATAAAAGTAAAGTTTTGTCTGGGAATGTTACAGTTTAATCTTATTTAAGTTTATTTCACATAATAAAATTTGTTTGTCCTTCTTGCAATAAAATTACCAACTGCCTTGACATGACTTTACTCTGGAGGTTGCTAGTTAAATTCACGGTTATGAAATACAAGAAGTCAAAACAGAAATCAGTAAAAAGCAGTTTGGCAGCTTTTCTTTGAAAACATTCATAACTGGAATTGAACGAAGTTAGAATAGGCACAAGCATTAGGTAAACTAATTAGAGCAATGCTGTGACTAGTGCGGTTTTGATTGATTGATTGTTTTGTTTAACAGCACATCGATCCTTGGTGGGTCATTTAGTGCTGAATTGGTTTCTTTTTGAATACACAATTTATGTAGACAAATTATAAGTAGGCAAATTAATGTAGATTGATTTGTTCAGTGGCATATCAACCCTTGATGGGTCATTTAATGCCGAAATCAGTTTAAAATTCCAAAATAGTCTTGTGACTTTGGTGAGAGGTTACTTTTCCTTAACTAAAGTCTTGCGACTTTGGTGAACAGTTATTTTTTTTTAAAACTAGAGTCTTGCCACTTTATGTGTGTGTGTGGGGGGGGGTGTCTTATCCCTCTGGAGGGGATGCAGTCGTCATGTTCTAGGCCCCAGCAGACAAGGCTGTAGTGTGGTTTTGATTAGTGCGGCTATTGATGTTGTACAGTTAAGATTATTGCTGTACCAATTAATATAATTAAGTATAAGCTGAAAACAAAAACACATAAAATTATAAGACCTTGAACAGTGCGATTTTGAACAGCACGGAAAATCTTTGAATGAATTAATCACACGAATCAAGGTATATGTATTGAATTAGAGAAAAAGCTAATGATGATTATACATTCTTGCAATGGAAATATCAACTGTCTTAGCATGAAGATAACTAAATTTATATTAATAGTATAAAGTAATGAGATAAAGTGATCAGCATATCATTTCATATAAAACTGATCTTCTCCATTACCTTCAATATAACATTTGAATCTGATTTGGCTGTCAATATTTGCCTGATATTAACTATGTTGTGATGGCATATTGTAGATATTTCAAACTGCAGAGTTTGTTAGTCTGTGACTGATCAGAAAATGGGTGTAAAATACTTGGTTCAAGTTTAAATACTCATTTGCGGGTCAAATTGATTGTTTTGTTTAACGGCACATCGACTCTTGGTGCCGAATTCAGTAGGGGGAGGGGGAGATCCCATTTCTAGAGACTTGAGACAAATGCCACGAGGACCAGGATGGATCCAAAAGCTCCTCAGGGCGGATCCCGAGTGTGCTAATGGGGATCGCAACGAAGATATCCTGCGCAATTTCTCCCAAGTATCTGAAGATACCCGAGCATGCCACAGGACCCCTGAAGGACCATGTTTCTCTGAACCTCGAGGCCATGACGGTTTCGAAGAACAGATACTACACTTTGATCTTAGCCAAAAGGCTGCGAAAGCGATCTTGAGGGTCAAAGGAAACCATGCTATTATGAGTTAAGTTTGAACATCCAGTCTAAAATCTTTATATATCACTTACTGAGTATCAGATTCTACAAACACATCAATCATTGTTGGAATGTGTGGATCAAGAATTAGATGCCTGCATTTTGGCTTGTAACTAACTGAATACTCAATATTTTATCATGAGACACGTGACCGCACTATTCTCAAAGGTTATAAATTATTAATTTCACCAAACTGATAGATCCTTAAATCTTGTAGTCGCCTGTCCAGTACTCTAGCATTGACCTGTATCCATACATGCAAGGTAGTCAGTACAGTACTTTGCTTCTAATTGCAAGTCTTGTACCTCTTGTAGACCTTAAACATGTTTTAGATGAAACAGAATCTGACTTGCAGATCTGCCTGCCTAAATCTAGTCACATGTTTGGGATTGCTGCCTATGTTGAAAAGCATAGCACTTCATTTCAATGTGGGCTCTGTTGTTAGGATTTTTTTTTTTTTTTTTCTTTGTCTTTCTTTTGATTTATTTGTGAGAAGCATTGCCTTCCTCTTCTGTTTTTCTTCCTGTGCAACTAACTGATGTACTTTTGCAATATATTCCTGTTTGCATGCTAATGTCATATTGATCTGTAAGCCAGAACAAAATTACTGTCTGAACAACTCTTGTCACTCCCGGAGAAAGATAATGTCAGATTTCTTTCTTATATACAGCTGCCAGTTATTTTATCACTTATAAAACTTATACTAAAACCAAGTTGAATTGTAATTAAAAAAAACAACTAAAAGTTAAGATGAAGGTAAATAGTAGTTAAAAATTAAATAAAAATGGTTTACAATACTTTGTCTAAATAAAAATTAAGTAATAATATAATTGTCTGCTTTTTAAAAAAAATTTTTTTTTTTTTACTAAAACCAAAACGATAACACTGCTGTGCCGGCCTTACTAAATTTGTGATTAAACAAACAAAAAATAGGATGAATGTAAATAGTAGTCAAAAAATTAATAAAAATGGTTTACAATACTTCATTTAATAAAAAAAATATAAAGTAATCGTCTTTTACTAAAACTCGAACAATCATTGCTATGCCAGCTTAGTACGAAAGTAAAAAAAATGTTAGCTTCTTTAGCGGTGATCAGTCAAATCAGTCCTTATGATGCGATCCATTTTTGAGGGTTAAGTTGTCCAACTTTGCCGAAGAGTCTTTTTCTTTTGAGGAATCAGACTGACATTTACATTAATCTCAAAGAATTAGAGAAAATAAATTATCAAAATTTCTACCTATTCATCTCTTTAACAAAACTAACAAGACCTATCAAGCAAATTTAGAAAATTTTATCTAATTCAAAAATCAAACTATGTGGGTTTATTTTGCCAAGGATGGTATTTATCCAAATGCCAGTAAGAAATAACCACTATTGTAATATACTGTTTTTGTTTAAATGGCTGGAGAAGTTATGAAAAATGTCTTAAAACTCTTTTTATAAGTATTGCAAATACTCCAGCTATCAACGAATCTTAGAAGAATATATATTACTAACTGAAATCTCGCCCTATCAGGTGATTTTCAGCTAGTAAATGTATGTAGCAAAATGCCTGTAATTGTGAGACAATTGACTGAAAAATAAATTAAAATATTTTGAGACAATACACACAAAATCATGAGTAAAAGCCAGAAAAAAAACCCCATAAAATTTGCTTTAAGTCAACAACATATGAACCGGTTTATTTTAATAGGAATCTTTTTTGATAGCTTTATTTTTAAAACTGCCTTTTTCGAACAGTGTTTAGAATTAAAAACGTAACACTTTAACAAAGGAAGAAAGTGTGAGCAAAAAAGAAAGGTAGTTTAATAAAAGGTAGAAAGATGGAGAAAGAAAGGAAGCGAATTGAGTCGTTGCTACTATCTAAAGAGGGAAGTGTGGAGAAGCGGAAAAGAAAAGCAGTTTAATAATTCACTTTTTCTTTCTTCCTTCCTTCCACTGTTACTTTCTTTGTGTTCATAGTATGAGTAACTGCGTCTGTAACGTATCATTAGGCTTGTCTCATTATTTTCGCCATATCTTTCTTTCTCTCCTCTATTGCCTTTCTTTTTTTCACTATAACGATGGACAATTCGATTATTAATATAAGGTGACCGTGACTGTTTCCAGCGGAGCCATTATGCTATTAATTTAGAGGAGATTATATCTCTTGATCTTCTGTCATTAAGTGGGATGTCATTAGAATATCAGCAATCAAATCTCTTACATGAAAGTGTTCTTGGCTGTGCCTAGTTTTGCTCTGTAGTCCTTTGAGTTGATTAAAGTGTTGAGGAAATGATTTTAAGAGATCACCATCTTGATCATTGTTTTATCTTTCAGTGATTAAACACTAACATAGTATCCATCAAAAATAATGTGGTTATTTATGCTCTGTGTGGATAAATTATAGATTGGTGCAACACACTCCTCTGAACCCCATTTCCCTCTATTTGGCTTTGTGCAATACGACTTAGTAGATGTAAACAAAATCAAAGGCAGATAAAGCAGTAGCAGCCTGTCGACCTGCGCCTGCTGCTTGCTTGCTTGTTAACTTGTGACTTGTAACTTAATTTTACCTAATATTCAATCAGCATAAGTTAGGTGTAACAGATACGCTACTTGCTTGCCGACCTCCCAGTTGGATATTGAAATCATGACAGGGTTACATTAATTTTATATATCGGTTTGCTTTAGCGTGACAAAAACCAACAAGAAAAACAAACAAGTGACAACGGCTTTTATATAATAAGATTAAACTGTACAATTTAAATAAAACAGATTACAAGACAAATCTGATTGGTGCAGGAAGTTAAAAAAGACACATTCAGTGATTCAAAAAGAAAATCTTCAGCTTATGAATTAAGCCTTGTTGCCATGCAAAGCACGAGTTTGAAGGATTATCTTATAAATAACATTTACATGAATGAATCTGTAGAAAATCTTTGTTTTGCCATTTTGTTAGAGGTAAGAAACTTCCTTGTTTAATATATAGTCAGTGTATGAGGAAATGCTGCTTGGCATGGTGTGTCATTAATATAGGCATCAATATACACTACTGTGGAAGTGGAAATGGACTCGCCCGAGGAAATGACCTGCTTGGGGTATGGCAAAGCAAAAAGCCAAGTGAAACGGGTCGCCGATATATACAAACGAAGTAGAGATTCGGTGACCCGTATGTTGAGTGTTAGCAACCCGGATGTGGTGAGTTTCTGGCTATAACAGGCCCTGGCCATGTAGGCTCGTCAGTGCGCTTTTGACTCGCCATGCTTGAATCGTGTTTGGGACTTATATTGTGAATGACGTAGTAGCAGTTTGAAGTCCGTGATAGCATACCGGTGTTAACCGAGAAAGTGCCCCCTTCAAGGAATCGTTCCAGTGTTTCAGCATTGACGTGCTGTTAGACTCATTGCATTGAAACTGTGTCTGTGTTTTTCCCCTCCTCATTTCTACTACATACTGATATAGATTTTACAAGTACATGAATGGAACATTTCCCCTTCCCAAAGCTTTAAATAAGATTCTTCCTCACAATTATCATTGACTCAAAAGTAGGGATAATTTCTTTTTCTTTTTTTTGTGATAATCATGTTTTTATAAAATATGTTTTAATTTTATTTCTTCTAGTATAACTGATTCAATTAAATGTGAAAAATGGAATCTCTTGTCTTTCGGTCTATACTTCAGTGCTTTGCCACTAATGCTAATAATCTGTTTGCTAGAAATTGATCACGCCTTTCTTACAACATTTATGTCTGTTTATTTAGGGTTTTCGTTATATGATCATCTTGCTCATAAATGTTATTATTTGTTGTAACCGGATTAGTCCCATATTAAAGACAAAGAAGAAAAAAAAAAAGATTGCTGACAATATACCTGTTTGACTTCTTATTCCTTTTATTCTTTAAATATCTTCGTTTTAATCTCCTAAAACCTGTCTGATACTTGGTCCCTCTCCAGCCAGCCTCCTTTGATCATCTACAACCATCTCTCCTCATCCTGATGTTAACAACTCAAGAACCACTTTGAGCCCAATCACATTAACTGACTACATTAATAAAAAAGAAAACTTAAGTGTGTATCTTCATCTGAAATAACGTGCTGCCCCAGGGTGTATCCCATTGATTTTCTTGTCAAATCTTTAATTTCCCTGTTATTACAATAGCATCCAATGTGCTAGATTCTCAGATTTTTGTCCCTGTAAAAAGCTGCAAGATAAATTGATGACTGCAGAACATTTCCTCTTTGGCCATCTTTGTAAGGATGTCAGCTTGAGCTGCCAGACTGTTCTTTACTGGAAATTTGCCATTGCTGCTAAAGTTGGAATTCTTTGCCATTGTGACAAAAGCACCTGATCGCTTAGTACACTACACTGTTAGATTAGTACTTATGTAAGTCTGTATTTTGTTGGCTTCAACAGTTTTAAGAAATCTTATGTGGAACTTTAGATAGAGAAGATTGGTTTTATTTTTCTTTGTATTCATAATTTATTAATTTGTATAAATGACCATTTTTTTTTTTTTCTTCTTTAAGGAGCAAAGTATCCAGAAAAGTTCTTTCTAGATTTATTCATTTATTTGATATCTTTATCTTTATTTTCTATAGTTTTGAGAAGGGTCATTAACATTCAAATAGTTCTATAGTTTTGAGAAGGGTCATTAACATTCAAATAGTTCTTCGGACGATTGAACTCCTTCTTGTTGTTTGTGTTGTTAACAACTTCTGTTTACCCCATCACATCTGGATATTACACCTGAGGAAGGCCGAAGAATGGATAGGCCGAAACGTTGTGTTAACAACACAAACAACAAGGAGTTCAATCGTCCGAAGAACTATTTGAATCTTTATCTTTATTCTTAACACTTGGCTGCTTTATCCACATCTTCATTTATTTGAAGATGATATTAGATATTTTTTTTAGATCTCTTTATCATTTTTTTTGCTTTCTTCTAATGTTTTGTTCTGCTTAATAACTCTATGTATTAAAGAGATCCACAGAGTAAAACTTTTGTTTACTACATCTTTGTCAATGCAAAAGGAGATTAATCTCAAAGTCACTTTACCTATATGGTTGTTGATATATCTTAAACATTGTTGTAGATATGTTATAAATTTTTCACCTTGATATTCAACCCCATGATGAATGCAGCAAACAAATATGATCCAAGCTATCTTTAAGCAATTTAGTGGTATATAATGGTATCAAAGTTCTTGCACACATCTTATTTGAAAGCATCTTCTGCAATAATATATGTGGAGCTAATCAAAAGTTTAACCATGAAAAATAAAACAATTACCTACCCACCACCAAGTTTCCATTGTCCCCTTCATAGTACCCTTGCCTGCTGATTGCACACTGGCTCACAAAAGGTACCAACAAAAGTCTGTACTACATTGTTTGAACTCACTGTTCAAATTCCATGAACTTTTATCAAGAACCTTGTATATGATCTTGAAAATCCCACATAAAAATATACTCTCTGAAAACACTTTATGCTATCTTAACATATAATACACTGGAAGCAACCTTATACGCAGGTTCTGCTCTACCGACTGAGCTAACGAAGATCTCATGGTAGGCAGGAGTCTTTTAATCTTACACTTTGTTGGCTTCTCTACTCTCACGTTCGTATTTTAGGCACGAATATAATATATAATATTATAATATGAATATGAATGGGAGTAGAGAAGCCAACAAAGTGTATGATTAAAAGACCCCTGCCTACCATGAGATCTTTGTTAGCTCAGTCAGTAGAGCAGAACTGGCATTTAAGGCTGCTTCCAGGGTGGACGCGGGTTCGATCCAAGCACAGTTTGTTTCTTTATTCACATTTACGATTTAGGCCGCTCATTTAGCAGTCGCTCAAACCGGCGCCAGGTAAATATAGGTTCTCAACTAATAAATGTCATTATCATTGACAAATATGTCTAGGAGATAGGAAAAAAATGAAAATTATATACAGACCACCAACTCAAAAGGTAAATCTTTAAAAAATTAAAGATTGTATACAACATTTTTATCATATGTATCTAAGGATATATCTACCTATACTGGTTTATATGGTCTTTTTTTCCAGCTTAAATTGATCACAGAATACTATGTAATTACTCCATCTAGATTTAGATGTGTATTGGTTCCTCAGTTTCATTCAAGTTATAATGTTCGTTCTGCTCATTATGATTTTTCTATTGAATCAGCTACATCATAATTATACTCATCAAAGTTACAATTGTTACAATAACCACTTGCCAAATGGGTTTTTCTTTTTTGTCTGTGATAAAAATCAGATGCCAAAACCTCTTAAATTATTTGGTCATTGCATTTTCTGTCTTAGATCTTGTACATTACTGAAATAGCTTTTCATTTCATCATTCTTCTAAAATGGATATTTTTTTCTTTTCCTCTCTTTAAGCTAACTTCAGTTATATCTACCAAAACATGCAAATGTATTACTTATATATATAGTCTAGAAAGCTTTGTAACTTCAAACACTAAAGATGTTGCTGGGGAAAAAAAAAAAAATATATATATATATATCTTTTCCACATTGTCTAACCATATCCACCATTCTGTCGGATTTCCTCACATCCATACAACAAACATATATATAAAGACGTTTATTAATTGGGAACCTATATTTGCTTGGCACTGTTGTACGCGATTGCGAAACAGGCAGCCTAAATCTTGTAAATAAATATAGAAATGCAGGCTTTGCTCTTACCACTGAGCTAATGGCACTACTCATGGATATACTGAAACGTATATGGCTGCCTCCAAGGTGGACGCAGTTTCGATCCCCGCACAGATTTCATATATATACAACAGTTCCATGGCAAACAACTGATGATCCCTACAAGAAGATTTTACTTATAGTACTGTAAGATCTAATACTGTGTAAAACTTATATATATTAAATGCTTTCTGCTTTGCCTCTTCCTCTTGTAGGTTAATTCAGGCTTCCTCCAAGGTAACTAGAAAAACCTGATAAAGCTACTTATTTTGGAAACTTGCATAATAAGATCTCAAGTCTCAGCAGCTACCAAAGTAGATAAGAGTATTTTATCTCGTTCTCATCATGCGACAACTGACAAGGGTGTTTTTATAATTGACCTTCATTACCCCTGCCAGCTAAGTTGGGTAGAGGTTATTCACCCAGGTTTGTTTGCAGATGCACAATATCTCACATAATGTTCTCAGTGAATTTCTATGACGTTTTGTGGAAGGCTGGGCCATGGAATAACTGGTTAAATTTGGGGGGGAGATCCAGGAATTTCTTTGATTTTGTTAACATTGCGAGATAGGATAATTTTTTTGATGTAACAACACAGTAATGACTTGGTCTAACGGGAAATAATCAATGTTCAAAGGGCAGAATATTTGTTACAAGCTTTTGTTACAGCATAGTCTGATATTATTAATTGAAACAATTTTTTAAAAATTTAAAAAATCTGTTACAGGGTTAATTATATATTTCTATATTTAATTATAGTTAATTATATATCTCTATATTTAATTAAGCACAACTCGGCTATGTTCAAATTTCTTCTGAGGACGTCGCTCACAGCGACGAAATGCATAAAGATTGATCTTCATGATAATAAACATGTTTGAGACGTAACACCCTTTTCTCATTCTCTCTTTTCCACATTGTCTATCTATATCCACCGTATTTAATTAATAAATCTTCTAAGGATAAAGATCTACATCCATTAACCAAGTCGAAAAAAAATAACAATTTTTTTTTTTTTCGCCAGTAATTTTTTGTGCTTTTAATCCGTTAGTCCCTACCAATCTTCCTAGAAGTTGTTAGTTTTGAGAAAAAATGTTTTTAAGGTGTTACAAGGGGGGTTCTATTTACAATGTAACTGTATGGTAAACAGGACCGTTACTTTCCTTCCATTGTAAGGAAGTGAGGCTTCAAAGTATTTGGTTACTTCCCTTGTGAGGCTTCTTTAATATTTTATTTTTAATGATGATTTTTTTTTTGTGCATTCATTAGGGTTTTTTGGTGAGGGTGCACGTGTTCCCTTCCCTAGTTAACAACCTTCACAGGGGAACTAACAACATGCTTCGAAGCCTCACTTCCATACAACGGACTGAAAGTAAAGGCCCCGTTTACCATACAGTTACATTGTAAATAGAACCCCCCTTGTAAAACCTTAAAAAACATTTTTTCTAAAAACTAACATCTATGAAGAAACTTTTTTATTAAATTTGACTAGTTTTTACCTTCATCCTAATTCTAGTTGTTTTTATACAACTTATTAAATCGGGCCTCCATTTCTATGGCAACGAATAACACTAACAGCACAATCGGAAATAAATTTGTTGCCATAGAAACGGTGACCTGAATTAATAAGTTGTATAAAAACAACTAGAATTAGGATGAAGGCAAAAACTAGTCAAATTTAATAAAAAAAATGGTATCCAATAATAATAAAGACTGAAAAAAAAATTGTTTCTATTTTTTTTTTTTTCGACTTGGTTAACGGATGTAGATCTTTACCCTTCTATGATTTAATGATTTAATGTGTTTATGTATTTACTGTATGTGCATGTAAATCCCAGCTCTAGAAATAACCTGTAAACTGTAAAGAACATTGTCATAAAGATTTATCATTATTTACATAAACATATCACTCAACTTATTTTGTTAATGAAACTAACACCACTAATAATGTGTGTCAATAAACTCAGCATTATCATCATATTTGATAAAAAGACAATTTCATTCTCTTTTCATTTTTAGGAACTTTAATATACAAGCAAGATAATTTATAGTCATGCAAAAATGCATTATATAATAGAAACCAAGTATGAACAAAGCCATTTCTTTTTTCTTTTTGGATAACTGGATAATAGAAACTAATCTTTGATACATTATGTAGAATTGCCAATAACAAGTAAAGAACGCTTAATTTTGATATACATTGACAAATATGAAATCAAATGATGGATAATTTTATATCCGACAGAATATGATAATTATAATGACATTTATTAGTTGAGAACCTATATTTGCACGGTGCCGGTGTGAGCGACTGCTAAACAGGCGGCCTAAATCGTAAATGTCAATAAGGAAACAAACTCTGTGCGGGGATCGAACCCGTGTCCACTCTGGAAGCAACCTTATACGCAGGTTCTGCTCTACCGACTGAGCTAACGAAGATCTCATGGTAGGCAGGAGTCTTTTAATCATACATTTTGTTGGCTTCTCTACTCTCACATTCGTATTTTATATAATATAATATAAATACAAACGTGAGAGTAGAGAAGCCAACAAAGTGTATGATTAAAAGACTCCTGCCTACCATGAGATCTTTGTTAGCTCAGTCGGTAGAGCAGAACCGGTGTATACGGTTGCTTCCAGGGTGGACGCGGGTTCGTTCCATGCACAGTTTGTTTCTTTATTCACATTTACAATTTAGGCCGCTCATTTAGCAGTCACTCACACTGGCGCCGGGTAAATATACGTTCTCAACTAATAAATGTCATTATTAATTATCATTGACAAATATGTCTAAGAGATAGGAAAAAATGAAAATTATATACAGACCATCAACTCAAAGGTAAATTCTTTTTAAATTAAAGATTGTATAGAACATTTTTATCATATGTATCTAAAGATATATCTACCTATACTGGTCTATATGGTCTTCATATGTTATCTGTCTTGTTAAGGTGTAATCTTGACAGCTCTGTTGTATTGTTAAGGAAGAAGAGAGAGTATTGTGCTTAGAAGTCCGACCTTCTAAATTCACAAGCACAATACAATGAAAAACATGAATAGGAGCAAAGATTTAGTCAGATGTATGCATTGATTTAAATGAAAAAATATTGACAAGGTCAAAGAAACAGTGCATGATCCAACTACTGAAAATGCTTTTCTTAGCAATAAGAGCTTTATGAATACTGCAAAGAAAAGTTTTGGACAAGGAAAGAAATTACATTATAAAAAAATTATAAATTTCCACCTATTCATGACAGATTAAGTTCATATTCTGTAGGTTGAGTTAAAGACAACCGATTATTCAAATTGTTCTTTGTATGTCTGTATGATTACTCGGAAAAGATTTGTCAGATCTCAACAAAATTTCCTATGACATAAAATATCATTTTTTGGTGAGGGTAATTGGCTCATTCACACTGATCAGAACAAATGTATTTTTTTTTTCCTTCACTTTTATTAAGAGACAAATGAAGATACATAGTTGAATGAAATAGTGATGAATGTTATGATGTATATGTAATGAAGGACAGCAGCATTGAAAAGTACATCTACATCAACGAATGTTTTTTCTATTTTTATTTAAGTTATTTCACTTAGCTGTTTTATTTACCCTTTCCTATTTTGTGGGTCTGTGTGTCTATCTTATATCGAGAGAGAGAGACAGATAGGCACGCACACTAGAGGTTGACCAATTAATCGGGCTGATATTTGATATTTTGAGATAATCGGCATTGACGCATCACATCAGCATCGGCCAAAACCCATATTGGTTGACCGCTAACACACAGATGTGCATATTTATATAAGACCTTTGCTTAAATCGTGATTTTGTTACATTGAGAAAGTTATGTTTCCACCTATCTTGCTTTGCTAAATAACAAACACCAATGCATTAAACATAGATGGAGAATACTTAAGCCACTTAAGATTCCAAAGCATCCGAAGAATTACAAAACATGTTAACTGATCTAAATAGGAAAAGCAAGTTTAAAGATGAACAGAACAAAGACAAAGGTTATGTTCAACGATAAAGTCACCAAAAAGGCCATAAATATAGAAGGATAGACTCTTGAAGAGTTCGATGAATATATCAACCTAGGACAGGTAATAAAGGTAGAGAAAGACCATGACTGCAAAATAAAACGACACATAACGATAGGTTGGAAAGCATTTGGTATGTATAGAGACATTCTGCAGAGCACCTTGCCAATGTGCCTAAAGTGTAAAGTATACAATGGCTGCATAACATCAGCCATGACTTATGGATGCGAAACATGGAAACAAGCTGAAAACCAACTTAGAATAGCACAGAGAACCATGGAATGAGCAATGCTAGGGATAACTCTAAGAGATAGAAAAATATCAACATGGATCAGAGAGAGTGAAGGATATTATACAACTAATTAAGCAGCGTCTCTAGTCACAGGGACATGGGACCCCCTCCCCCCCCCTACTGAATTCGGCACTAAATGACACACCAAGGGTCAATGTGCCGTTAAACAAAACAATCAATCAATCTTATAATGACATTGTTTACAGTCAAAATTTGAAACCATTTTCCTAGTTGCATTTCTGGTATCCTATTATACAAGTTCTCTTATACGAACAATTAGTTCCAGAAGATCATTTGTAAGACCAAGTTATTTATGGATCATTTTTAATGCTAGAATACTGATTTATAAAGATGAATGCAAGTTATACAGTGATTCCAACCTATAGTGTTCAATGCTAAATCATCTCAATGTTATATAAATGATATATAAATTATATTCTAAATATCTCAATCTTAGTTTTGGATTATGTAAAAGATGCATTTTTTTATCTTTTTATAAGGTCTTTTTAAGATCTTTTTATAATTTTTCTTTTTTTTATTGTATCCCTGAAAATGTATGACTTGAAAGGGTACAAGTTGAGAGCCATATGTTCATATACCAACATGTGATATTTTTAATTGTAGAAACCAGTTCATCGTATTCATTGACTGCTCTTTGCTTAAAATAGACTACATACCTAAAATGTTAAATGATCGTGGTTTCTATAGTGATGATGCTAGTAGTGCCTCCGTGGTAATTCTTGAGTTCTCTGCAACTTTTAAAATCTTTCTTAAAATGGTTTTATTATAATCGAGATCCTTGCAATCAAACCAAGTTTCAAAATGTAAATCTTTTTAAAAAGTCATGTTATTAGAAATGAATGTCAGGACAATTTTGAGTTGTTGGCAATTAAGTTCAAACTACAACTTTGTATTCTTTCTATAGTTGACTGACCATATCAAGTATATATCAGATTAAATAAAGTGAGCAATAGAAGTTATTCATGATACCAGGCTATCATTATCAAATAATTTAGGCTATGCCTTGTAGTCTTCTTAGTGTAACAATATGATATACAGAAGCTTTGTGTGCTTTTAATTCGTTAGACACTAACAATCTTCCTAGAAGTTGTTAGTTTTTAGAATATCTTTAAGGTTTTAGGAGGGGGGTTCTATTTACAATATAACTGTATGGTAAATGGGACCATTACTTTCCAATGTTGTATGGAAGTGAGGCTTCTTTGATATTTTAATGATGATTTTTCTGTGCTTTCAATAAGGTTTTTTGGTAGGGGGCCATGCAGGGCTGCTGAAGTATGCATGTTTGTCTGCTCGGGAATGTACCATACAGTTACATAACAAAGTGGACCTCAGTTCAGTCAAATCAATGCACTAAATCAGGGTTTCTCAACCTGGGCGTTATCACCCACCTGTGGGCGACTTCTTTTTTTTTTTTTTTTTTTTTTTTTTTTTTTTTTTTCTTCTTTTTTTTTTTAAACTCTTGGATGGGTGGTGAGTAACTTTTAAAAAATGGTGGGCGGTATAGGATTTTGTGTATTAAAGTCTGTAATTGACAATAAAAAATGAGTCATGAAATATTTGATGTTACATTACTTTCATTAAAGCTTTTCATTTTTATTGTTTTGTAAGAGTTAAACACTTTTGGTATCCTTTTGAATATTCATTATACAGTTGGGCGGTTGAAAAATTCTTCACGTGAAAGTGGGCGCTGATGCCAAAAAGGTTGAGAACACCTACACTAAATCAACCAGGCGTTCAGCAAGTTTTAGTGAATTCATGATATTGGACAAATTTCAAAGTGAACAATCATCGCAGCTAGATCAGGATAGATTGCACCAGGTCATGGAGGCCAATCCAAAGTTAACCAGCAGAGAAATGGCACAGCAGTTCAACGGCAACCACCCCACCATCCTGCGTTATTTAGCTGCAACTAGCAAAGTTTCTAAACTCTGAAATCTGGTGAAACAATTACTGATTGATGACAACTGAAATCACCCTCTGGCCACATACACTTCTTTGATTTCTGCACAAATAAGTGCCTGCATGTTAACATGCAAATGAAGCTGAACATGTATGGGTGTACTGCCACCAAAGGCAGAGTTACTTCAGAAAAAGTTATGCTTTGTTGGTGGTGATGGTGGCATGTGCCAGGCATTATTTACTGGGAACTGCTTTATCTAAAGAAGGTTGCTTCGCAGCCTTTTGGCTAAGATCAAAGTGTAGTATCTGTGCTTCGAAACTGCCATGGCTTCGAAGTTCAGAACTACGGCCCTTCGGGGTCCTTGTAGCATGATCAGGTATCGTCCTGGGAGAAGTTGCACAGGATATC
>VCCN01004471.1:914226-924356 GCA_006491835.1 Architeuthis dux | reverse complement strand
CTATCTCTCTCTCTCATTGTAACCATCACAGTTCATATTATTGTCATAGAGTTTGTCTACTTTTCAGTATTATTTTCTATAAGTCAAAGTTTTAACACTAAATTTTAAAGGAAAAAATGGATCAACCTATAGAGATAGGTAATAGTTTCATTAGGTTGAAATCCATGCACAATGGGAACGGCTAGGAAGTGCTGTCCCTCCTACAGAGCTATTAATAGCTACTTTGTGGAGTGTCGTCTATTTTTTCAAGATCAGGTGTGCTGTCCCTCCTACAGAGTTATTAATAGATACTTACTGGATTGCCGGCTGCTTTATTTTCTCATCTCATACTCCCATGAAAATAACGTGTCTTTCGACAGCTTATAACAACATTGCAGACATTCCTGTTGAACCACATTATGTACATGAAATCGGCAAGCATGCAGTCAACTTTGTGGACTCAGTGACTCATGCTCATACTAACTCGGTTGAATGCATCCTAACCCTAACACAGTGCTACTTTTGACAATATATTGCTGCTCGTTTCTCAATGGTATTTTACGCTTTGTATTAAATTAATAACTACTTGGAATTCGTTTTCATTGTAACACCTTCAGTTCGTTTTCATTGTAACACCTTCAGTTTGTTTTCATTGCAACACCTTCAATTTCTTTTTTCATTGCAACACCTTCAATTGTTTAAAAATAATAATTACTGCTTGGAATTCATTTTCACTTCATAGTGAAAAATGAATTGCTTTATTAAGACTGTGTAGCGTGGGGAAAGACATCCCAAACTATGTAATTTTAATCTAGATGAGAAATGTTAATCACTTTGTCTTTTGTACTTGCCTGCCTTTTCTACTGTTCTACCCATGATTTCAATTTCACGAGTGAACACTGAGAAATATGTAAGAATAGTTATTCCGCTATTAGCATTGTTAGTGAAAGTAATTCTATAAACGAGTTGTTTACTAAATGCTTTTCCTTGTGTAAGTGATTGCTTCTCTGCAATGACAAACTCTGGCAACTCCATCAGTCTACGCTGTTGTTGATTAACAACAATCCTCTACCATGGGAAATTACTTATCTCAACTCTCCTTAGTTTACATTGGGTGCAGCACTTAGTGGATTCTGCCAGCAGCTTTAGTTTGGTTTAGTTTCTCAGAAATGTTGCATATCAAAATAAACTGAACATATCAATTCTCACTAGTCATGAAAGATTTTGGTCTGGTGGGTACTAACAAAAAAAGCCTCAAAAGGCTATGCCCCATATTGCTAATCTTTTTCAAATTTCAAACTTTTGACAGCATTTCAGCCTCTTCTTCGGGCAATGCTGCAAAAATCTGACATCTTGATTGATCTGGAACCCAACTAAAAATATACAAGAGTGATCATTGGGGAGAAATGTTGAAATGTTTTGATCAAATTGCTATTAGAATTTGACCCCAAACAATCACCACGAATTGAGTTTCTAGTTGGCGAGTTGGCTAATTTTTCTTTGGTTAGTTCAAGGTCCAAAAATCAAAGTTGAAAATTGCTATACTTGGCACTAAATGAAACTGTTTAGATTAGATTTGATAGAATATGCCTTTTGATGGAGTTTGTCTAGTGTACTGCCAAAGAGTTGACTATTCTGAGACATCCAATGCAAAGAGTAAATTACTCCCAAATAACCAATAGTTGTTTATACATTAGACCAGTGGTTCCCAACCTTTTCGAGTCATTCCCCACTTTTCTTCAACAAGATTACTAGTATTCCCCCCTTTCCATTTATTAAGTTGCAACAAAGAATAATTTTATAATTGTACAGCTGCTGCTGCGTATTTGTTACTCAAAGAAACCAAGTAAAAATAATTAGAACACATCATTTGAAATTCCAATTTATTACAAGGAAAATAGGAATTCAGCTATCCTAACTGATATACACATCAATGTGATCTCTGTTCTTGTTTTTTTGCTATTAGTTCTTCGATTTGTGGTTCTATTTGTGAGAGAGCACATCTTAAATCATTCAACTTAGAACTTATTTTGAGTCTTCAACTTGATAGAAAGAAGTGCAGGAAACCCTATCTCCAGACTGGACTTTTATTTTTACCTAATAGCCTTATTCCCCACCCCCTGGACTACCCAAATTTCCCGGTTGGGAACCACTGCATTAGACTATTCAGTCTCAGTCAAAACTAGCTAAAGATCTGTCCATGTATAGCTGCAATTTGTTTACTTCTAAAAAAAAATCAGAAATTAGCAAGATATTTTTAGATTGTACATATGTATATTTTAAAGTCATATCTATAACCATATTTATAAATATATTTTTAGTTGGAAAAGAAAACATCCAGAAGACAAAAATGTAATTTTCATTAGAGCCAAGATTATATTTATATCACTTATTGTTTAAAATGCTTAAGTAATATATTCATGAATGTAAATAGAAAGTTTGTCTTAAGAATGGTAAATATCTATACTCATCTTGAATTCTAGAGCAACATTTTCCTAAATGTGTATATAAGTTTGGGTCGATAATATTGAAGTTATGTCTATCCAGTGATAATGGCCAAGTTAACAATGGGCCTTCTTGAGCTAAATTATCAACCTATATCTAAATACCATATTTCCCAGCATCTTTTAACATAACTTCTGTTTAACCCATCACACTCAGATTTTACACCTGAAGACGGTCGAAGAATGGATCGGCCGAAACGTTGTTTACAACACAAATAACAAGAAGAACCATTTGAATATTAAGTTCTTTGTTTAAAACTGTGAAACCCAATGGACACCATTGCCTGGTGTTGCTGACTGAGCGCAACACGTTCCATCATTGAACAAAACCAAAACAGATGGTGGTTGAGTGTTTGATTAGGATAGTCTTGTTATTATAAGATTAACAGTAAACCCTTTTAACATATCACACAATTTTACATTTGTCACTTGATAACATTCTCTTAAAGTCAAAGTTGTTTGAGGAGAGTGAAAATATCAGTAATATTGATATGCAACGTATAATTATTACTAGTCTGTTGGCTCGTACAATAGCATACCGATATAGGAATGAATTTTTGTGATTAAGTATATTTTATTTATTATTTATGATATTTGTTCATTTTCTATTTTATTCTAAGTATAATTAACACACTTTATTCAGAGGTCATATACAGGAGTTCAGATTACTGTCTAGAATAGATTACCTATCCTCCGGGGTTAGGATAGGCCTATGGAAAAAGTAACCTGCGGCCTGTGGGACACAGGGTAAATTTTCTAGACTTATTTCAGGGAGAAAAAAAAATTGCATCTTCGCTGGGATATATATATATATATATATATATCCAAATTCCCAAATTCTTGTCAACAACACCAGCATAATAAAACGGATCAACTGCAAAAAAAGGCTTGCAATATTGGAAGTGCTTATAATAAAATTTAAAAAAACCCAACCCTCAACAAAATCTTCTTTGGGCATAGGCAGTGAGTCTTCAATGTATTCAACAACTGACCCCCCTCCCCCCCGCTCCCAACAAAGAATGTATTCGCCCACCACTCGTCCTGTGACACCACCTCAACCAACCAGTGGTTCACACGAAAATTTAATTTCGACACTATTTGAACAGTGCAAAAAATGACTGGATGTACAATCACTCGGTCAAATACATCGTTTGGACAATATTTATATACATTGGATCCTGACATACGTTCTCTTGTGCGTAAACAAGAAAGACTAACCAAAAAGTAAAAAAAGTATTCCTTGTCCATCATATTTAACCAAACATGCATAGTCGGAGAAATATTTTAAAGTAAAATATTTCAGAATATAAATCCGTAGATCATTTGTATGTAGTGACGATATCCGTGCTCGTCCGTGTTTCTTTCTTTCTTTCATAAGATATTAACTTTTCCAACTTCTCCCAACAGACAATCCATAAATGGAAGTGACTTCTCAATATGTCTTTACCATTATTGACATTTCAGATAGAAATACTTATTGTATTTGCAAGGGATAATGCTAACTTCTAATAGCATGTAAACTTAGTTTGGTTCACTGCTTTCAGAACACATCTGGTGTAAGACCATCAATTTACTTAAAGTATGGCAAGCCTAAGCAGGCCATTATTCGGAACAGCCAAGGAAGTGCAAACCTACAGTCAAAGATTTGTAAGACTAGCACACTAATCACTTCAAACTTGTATCCAAGTGTAAACATACTTGCTCATTAATTTAGATCATGGTTTCTCAATTTTTTTTTCTGCTATCACCCCCTATTGGTTATTTTTAATAATGAATTGCAAGTACTTGGAGTAAATACTTGGAGCTTGGAGATAAAATTTCAGTAATAACTTTATCAGTCATTGCAAAAAAAACTAAAAAAGCCTGCCAAATAGCCCTGCAGTATGGTGTGTGTATGTGTATATGTATGTAATATATATAAGCACTCTGTTTGTTTGTCCATGCCTCTTCTCTGCAAAAACTACAAATCCTATCGACCTAATATTCTGCATGTAGACTGAGAAGAGGTCAAATTTCCACATAGGCTGTGGGGTTGACCTCAATAGTCATTCAAGGTCATCTGAGATCATTTGTATAAATTTCTAGCCAATTTTCCGGGTTGTTGGCCACAATTTTGCTCCTATGAAACTGAAATTTGACATAGCGATTAATTTGTTCATGTCCAAAGTATTTGGCAATGTGATTATGTGTGTATATATATGTGAGAATCAATTTTAATGGTTCATTACTGTGGAACTGGTTCATTGTGAAAATCTATATGTGAAACCAGCAGTACCGCTTGTAATGAACCATTTAAATTGATTTCCACAAATATCCGCCCTACTTTTGTATTGAGCTCTCTTCGGATCATAACTAAGGTCTACGAGGAATACTGATGCATAAGTGTATCAGGAATCCAAGATTACCTATATATATATATATTTATTTTAAATTGTATCCGTGAATTTAATAAAACTACCTGGGTTTGATTGCATTTATGCTTTGACTCTTGTGACCATTTTTATTGAATCTCTTTATTATCTTTTATATCATGTTTACATCTTTTTCTTTCTTTCCCTCCCCACTCTCTGATTCTGTATTTAGATCTCTTGAAAAAGATTCTTATGACCACATTGCTGCTACCTATTATTTAATGGTTGAGCGTAGACTGAAGGCAAAGCAAAACGAAGCAACCTCATCAACTTCATTAAGTTCTGCAGCCACTGCCTATCACCTCCGCAAGAACTCGGCTCCTGCCGATGGCAAGCCTCATCTAGAACCCCTTGCTCTGTCTCCACGGTAGGTTTTGAACTTTTCCTGATTACCACTCGGGTTTTTTTGTTGTTATTTGTTGTTAATTATGATCGTATATGTACTCCAGTACCTATATAAACATGTTTTTCATATTTGTTTTAGATTTTTTTCCTATTTTTGGATTATTGATTTTCATGATATTTTGTATATAACAAAAACTTCATTTCTCCATTTTTCAAAGCGTTCATCAATACCCTTCCCTCCAGCCTTAATTCAAACAACGTACTGCCCAGCTACGAAGAATTGCTGCCCAAGTTTTCGTAGAAAATATACATTCGGAATATTTTTTTCCTCAACATTATTGGTCAATACAGTTCTGGTTATATTTAGAAATCCTTTGACACAAACTGATCTTTGGAAAGAAATTTTGCTCTTTACTCGAGGGCTTTTATACATCTAATCTGACCCGAACAAAATACTTCCAAGCAAACAACTTAAAAGAACTCTTTAACAATGTCAAACTGCAAAATATTACAATTATTGTAAGTAGTCAGACTTTACACGAAAAAAAGTCAGCCTAAATACAATGTCCATATATGCTCGTTTTTCTCCCCCTACCCATAAAACAACACATCAAAACCAATTCTTAACTTTACTATAAAACAGGGTTGCCAGATCAGTTTTTCGCAAAATAGGATAATAGTGTTCCCAAAATCGGACATCCCTGCTGGAAATCTGTCAAGAATTGGACAGAATAAATTTGGTGGCTTATAAAAGCTGATAGTGGCTAGAAGTAGCTAGATTATTATCACAATAATGAAAATAAATAGCTAAAAGTGGCTAGAAATTTAATCAGGGCTCAAAAATGGACACAATGTCTGAAATTGGACAAATCTGGCAACCCTGCTATAAAAAGAAGAAAAAACCAAACAGAAATATTTTCTGACCTTCGATTTTTATTTTTAACCAATTCCAGCATTAAATAACCCACCAGGGGTTGATATGCCAATAAACCAAACCAAACTAAATACCTTTAATTATTGCCATCTCATTATTACAATGTAAATGTATATTTGTGTAGATATTCAATATATTAAATGCAGGAGAATTTAGGTATAACACTGGAGTTTGAAGTAGATTACTTGAATTTAATGAGTGGACATAATCTCTTCTTTCTTTCAAAGTTTTTATATTTTATATGGAAGATTTGTTTTAACATTTCATGAATTGAAAATGAACCTAAAATGTTTCGCTGTCTAATAAAGACTATAATTGGATTAATTGGTTGTATCTCACAATGGATTTGTTAAAGAGATTAAATTTTTTTAAATCGAAACCATGTACACATTTTTAAAATATCAAATCACATTTGTGTAAAATGATTAAAAACGTATGTGATGGATTTTACCTATTCCTAGTACTTTGTTTCATCTACGTAGGTAAATCAATAAGTCTGTAGCCTAATCTTGCAAAAAGCATTTATTTTGTGCTACAATAGTTTATTTTTCAACATAATCTCCTTTGTCAATGCATTTAACCAAGCACTTCTCCATAGATTGAATAATTAAAATTTCAGATCAAAATTCAGCTAATAACTGTATCGGGCTACAGACTTATTGTTCCACTTTTGTATTTAACTGGTTGTAGCGTATTTTATTTTTTGAGGGTTGGTGTTACGCATAGATACAATCCAAAGTGAAGATGTACCCCCTCATGGTCTGCTTTGTCTCCCCATGATTTATTTGTTATGGTGCTGAGATCTTCAGCTCAGGATCAGGAAAAGCTTTTGGAGTTAAATCATAGCAAGTTGGCTTGTCTACTTCATTATTGACTCCAGTCAGATTTCTAGGATAGAAAACATAAAAGGACAAAAGTAAGGTTGATAAAAAATAATCTGAACTAATAAATGTGAACTTTATGTTCTTGGCTTTTATTAAGCTATTTTTAGTTTAAATCTCTTTATTAGGCTATTTTTAGTTTAAATCTCTCTAGGCAATTTGCTGATACCTATGATTATCAGCAGCCTTTTTATAAAGGCTAAGAGTAACATATATGTATATCTTTTTTTAATTTGTTTTCTGTATCTTAATTTATCAAGAGTTATTACAAATATTTTTTTTCTTCTCTGTATTCTTGATACTTGTGTCAGGAAAATACATTTTGCAGCAAGAAATATTCTAAAGAGATTTTTAAAGTTATGAAATCAATCAGAAATATATAATTATTGGAAACTTGGTTACATAAGATAAGCTTTTTTTTTCTTGTGTAAAAGAGAGGATGGCAATTTTTAAAAATCCAATTTATGGACAAGTTCTATATTAATGAGACTTGTAAACACTATATAAAACAGAATATTCAAAGTATAAATACAATCGTAAAATATAAGATGTACATAATGTATTACTGATAGCTTCAGATTCTTTTCTGATACTAATAAAAAGGTGAAATAGTAGATGTATAAAGTTATATACGATAGGCATTCACATGTGAAAGTTTGTTTTTATTTATATCAAGTTGTCTGTTGTCAACCATAAAGACTGTATTATCACTGTGTAATCTACCTCCAAAATAGTTAGATTGAAGTGTTCATCTGACTATCAAGCAATCCATCTACTAAAGGAGTATCTCTATCTACTCAAAATAAAATACAGAATTTTGCAGTTAGTGTGCCCCTGGAAATAATCCTTGCAAGAAATTCTTGTAAATACTTGCTCTGCAACAAAGCCAGGGTGTATTTTATACAGGAATGTTAGAGTTCTGTTCACAAACTTTGGACAAGGTTATTGACTTGTTATTAATAAATTTTAAAAACAAATAGTTACATGCCAAAGGTTTTAAAATAAAAGGAACTCCTCAATTATTGGAATGAATTGATGGCTCAAAAGTCTGAGATTACATCCTATTTGCTGGCTTGGAGAGGCTCATCTAATTTTTGTATTCTAATATTAAAATAGAACAAAGAGCATTTTCTTGCAGATTCTCGGTTTAATATTAAATGCATAATTCTAGGGTTGTATACCATATATGCTGGTCTATATATCGACGCCAAAACTAAGGTTTAATTTGAGTTTAGTCCAATATTCGTCAGATCAGTTGACTCTCCAACATAAGGCAGCATTGTATCCATCAGACTGTCAAGTTCATAGGGTCTAAACAGACTAATTCCTTATGCTTAGAGTCGACTTATATGCTGGTATATACAGTAAGCGACTTACAAGATTTTCACAATTGTGTTTAATGGTAGAGCAAAGATTGAAGAAACTAAACTTTTATTCTGGTTTTGTTTTAGTGATACTTGTTGCAACACTTACTACAGAACCATAACTAATAATGGTGAATATATATATATTAGCTTTACTAGTTTATATATGAACACTTTATCTCGCTTACAAATATTTCGAGGTGCAACTATTTATAATGGTTATTAAGGTAATGAAAATTCTCTTGAGTCCAAATTAACCTAATCTAATAAGTCATTTTAAATAGACTTAAGGGCTCAGGGGACATAATTTTGTGTTGTACATAGTAATATGTTACAGGATAAAATGTATATGAGTGGATGTGCATGATAAGTGCCCAACGAACCATTTTTTAAAAGTTGATATTTTTGTAATTTTTAGAGCTACAATGCTCAGTTTTTAATTTTATTTTGAAGCTTGAACACTATGAATCATAATGCAGATTGTTCAAGCTTCAAAATATTTTAAAAAACTGAGCATTGTAGGTCTAAAAATAACAAAAATATCAACTTTTAAAAAATGGTTCATTGGGCACTTATCATGTGCAGCCATTCATATATATTATCTTTTATGTTAGAATAGTTGTACTCAGTCTTTAAGTTTTTTTTTTTTTTACAGAGTTAAAAAAGTTCTTGTCTTATTTATTACAATTCTAATAGTTCTACTACTATTATATTATCACTAGGTACCAAGAGTTGGAAGTCGTGGCTCATCTAATAAGGATGTTAGCTCTTTAGTCAGCCATGCTGACATAAAGATAAATAACTTTAGTTTGAGGTGGCATTTTGGCTAAGATCAAAGTGTAGTATCTGTTCTTCGAAACCGCCACGGCCTCGAAGTTCAGAGAACCAAGGCCCTTCGGGGAGTCCTTGTGGCATGCTTGGGTATCTCTGGATATCTGGGAGAAGTTGCACAGGATATCTTGGCCAGCAGGTCGGGAGGCGATCACCATTAGCATGCTCAGGATTCGTCCTGAGAAGCTTTTGACCACTAACCAGCTTATCCCGGTCCTCGTGGCATTTGTCTCAGTGACAGGGATTTAAGATTCTCCCCCACTCAAGTCTCTAGTCACGAGGACATGGGATCTCTTCCCCCCCCCCTCCTGAATTCGGCACTAAATGACCCACCAAGGGTCGATGTGCCGTTAAACAAAACAATCAATCAACTTTAGGTTGAAGCTGTCTGTGCACATCTCTACTTTGAGCAAGTCTTATTTATTCAAATGGTTCTTCGGATGATTGAACACTTTCTTGTTATTTGTGTTGTAAACGACAAGGAGTTCAATCGTCCGAAGAACCATTTGAATATTAATGACCCTTCTCAAAACTCTAGAAAAAAAAGTCTTATTTAGTTTATACTCAATGTATTTAAAAAAGTGATGTCAAAATAGCATGAAAAGTAGGCTTGGTGAGTTAATTACAATTTGCCTAGCATATTGACCAAATAATGGATAATACAGTCCTCTTATTGCATCAGTTCGTTCATGTATAGATTTTCACAGGATAACAAAGTATCATTGTAAAATGTCCTAGGAAGTTAAGATCAGTATTAATTATATAATAAATAATATTTATTACCTTATTGCTACTAATACTATTTACTTTAGCATTTAAAAAAATATTACTTGGTGTTTGGCCAGGTTAGTAGGATATTGTGTATGTGTTGTTTTTGTTTT
>VCCN01004471.1:890679-913192 GCA_006491835.1 Architeuthis dux | reverse complement strand
TTTTTTTTTCCCCTAATAATTTCCTTTATCTATTCTTATAGGGTGTAAGTGAACCCCCATCCCTAATCTTCCCATCTCACTCTCTCTTTTTCTCTCTGTTTGCAGCACAAATTTTCCGTTAAGTTGGTCCTTCTACTCTGTAATATTTCTGTCTTTCGGCAAACAGTTTTTAACATTATTTTAATAATTTTTAGATCTTTTGGCTTCAATGGAATTGATTCCTGTTACAGGTAATTTCCATGGTTTTTGTTTCTGCTATCATAATCCACACCATACCACACTGTTACTACTACTTGGTTCATTGCACCGACTTTTTTGTGTTTCATCTTAATTGGAAACGTTTTTATATAAATTTTCTTTCCAACTTGGTGAGAGTGGTTCTTTTTGATGACTCCAAGGATTTAATCATAGCGCAAAGGTTATGAGATTAGTTAACTCTTGAAATATGAACACAAACATGGATGCAGATCTCACTGTATTTGACGGCATATAAGACCCCCCCCCCCCCACTCAAAAGGTAAACGTAACCTTCATTGTCCAGCCCCACATTGGCCAAAACGAGAGGTGGAATTTAAAAGAACTGTGTGATAAATGAGAAGAGTTCAGGGAAATGTGTTTTTCCCCCTAATATTCCCTGCTGAAATAAGAGGGGTTTTATATGCCATCAAATACTGTAATTCTTGATAAAAGATCTTTAATGCTATAAATAAAAGAAAAATACTGTAATTCCATCTTTAATCTTGGTGTAATTTTGCACTTACGAAATGGCATCATTTCTGCATTTCAGTATTTTCAGATGATTTTGTGCATTTTTCAAGACATTTTAAAAATATATATTTAGAGAATATTTTAAAACTAAATATTTCAAAAATGTTTTTATATTGTAGATAGTAACTTGTGCTAGACCAAATAATTCTTTGTAAAGTTTTCAAAATACAGGTATCCCTTAATTAACGTGGTTTTGTTCAACGCAGTTAAATTAATTGCGACCATCCCTTTATGTAAGCAGTTTTGAAATTTGGGAATAAAGAAACTGATCTCTTCGTTTCATTTCTTTTATTGTCAACTAAATCATCTTACAATGCAGACCAATCGTCAGGTGTTATCAACAAAATATAAAGCGGGCAATGTAACATTCACAGCACGCAGGGGGTGGTTTGAAAACTTTAAATCTAGACAGGAATAAAAAATGTTGAAATAACAGAAGTAGCGAGTGCTGATAAATATGTGACATCCAGATTTCCTGCTGAACTGCTGAAAATAATTGAAGTAAATGATTGCAAATATTGACAAATTTTCACTGTGGATAAAACCGTGTCTGGACATTTTGCCGATGAATGTTTCATCGAGAGTATATATTTTTTTTTATTTTGGGCTTTACTTATGAATCTGCATAGTCATTGTCTGAAAATATTCATATTGCTAAAAATAAAAAAAAAATAAACTTAACATAAGTTGATTTTGATCTATTTTTGCCAACAGACGTTTTTGCCTTTCTTTGTCCATTGACCATTTAAAAGTAAAGAAAAAAAGCGCTGAAATTTTTCAAAAATAATTTTATTTCACGTCTCAGGTCTTTGGAAGAACAGCATGATAATATATAACAAATATTATAAAATAAAATTTTACAAATGATAATAAATATCCGTAAAAACGTAAATCTTTTTTTTTTTTTTTTTTTTTTTTTTTTTCTTGGCTTTGCTAGATAAAAAAAAAAGCCCACATTTTTGTCTGAAGAAAAGAAAAACAAATTTTCAATAATTATAAAGTAGAATGGGACTCTTTCAAAGTCAATGTTTATCATTAACTTTTACTTTTATTGGCAAAAAATCTTTTCTCTGAAAGTAAATGTTGCTAAAACTACTACATATTTGTTATCTTCTTTCCCAAAAGTATCATATCCTGTACTTTTAGTAGGTAAACTTAAATATTTCAAGTCGCTAATAATCGATCATGGATCAATTGTCATTTTTATTGTTGATTGTTGTATTTGATTAAAAGGTTTTGATATACATGGTAACAACTGAGGATTAATTAATCACGTTAATCAAGGGAAACCTGTACTGATTAAATTAGTATATGACTAATTGCAAAAGTCAGATTTAGATAGGTAGATTTATGAAAGGCTATTTGTTTCATGATTTTGTTCTTCTGAAAGTTTGGGACGTTCGATAAACCAAGCAAAAAGTGTTTACTTCATCATTGTTAGACATGCATCTAGATATTTCTCTGTTGCAAAAAAAAGTATCGGTTGGATAAATTTACTTGAAATGTGGACAAATATCTATTGAGGTTTTATGTTTTTAAACATAATATACTCATCTTTCTAAGAATGATAAATACATAAAAAAATATATTAATTTTAATCCTTTGATCAATATCTTGAAATTTCTCTTCCATGATTTGGTTCAATATTTCCTAAAGAATAAATTCTTATTTTCAGTTAAATCCTTGGATTAGATTTGTATAAAAATCATAATCATCAAGACTTTTTTTTATTCTCAAAGAAAAATAATTAAAAGTAAAGAAATCTTTATAGGTTTATTTTATAAAACAAAAAGAAAAAAACCCAAAAATGTTAATCTTAAGCTGTGCAAGTGTAACCTTTAATAGAAACAGTAGAAGGCCACTAAAAAAAAGAAAACAGAATTGGTCCAGTCTGGAAATTCTGGAAATGCAAAACTAATTGTTAAAGGCAACTTCCAATAACCAATGTTCCTCTTTCTGCTGCTTGCGCCACTACTGCTGCTATTGCCTCCACTTTTTTTTTTTTTCCTTTTTTTTTTCTTTCTATTTTTCACTTTATTCCTCCCTCTTTCTCTCTTTTTATTGCTGCTACTACTGCCTTCAGTCCCTGACCCCCTTAGGACCCCACTGGACATTATTACTTTGTAGTTTTTTCTTCTTCAAGCCTCATCTTCTCAAAGTGAGTTTGTATTTTTATTTATTATTCGACACCGGATTCTCTGTAAGTGGTTGATTGTTTTCTGTTTCTGGTTATCTCTAAATCCCCCACCCCAATTACCCCCCACATCCCTTTATTTTTCTTTCCAATTTTCCATAATTTTTACCAACTTTAAGAATGGGGATGTTTGTTTTTTTTTGTTTTTTTAATAAACATACGGAAGGAACAAACAAACAAACAAACACACACACGTAAGACTTCTTCATTTTTTAAAAAGTATTTCAGAAGATTCAAAGTGTTTTTCGGACACTTGAACTTTTCCTTCGTTTTTGGCCGATTCATTCCTTCTTCAGGTGTACTTTCTGAATGTGGGGTTGGGGGTGGGGGAAGAAGGATGGATCAGCTGAAACGTTGGGTAAACAACAAAAAAAACAAGGAGTTCAATTGTCCGAAAATCTCTTTGAATGTTAATGACTTTCTCAAAATTATAGACTGTATTTTTTTTAATAATCTTTTTTTATCTTGTTATAGAATTTTATTTTAGATTCTTAACACTTTTTTCTACTTTGAGGTTTAAAAAGTACCCTTGGATTTATTTTCATTAAAAATGGTTTGATTCTTCAAGTCCTTTTTTCCTTTAATTCTATCCTAATAATAATTATTTTTCTTTTCAGCACATTTAAAAACAAAGATTTTCTTCGATAAATACAAAAAGAATTAAGTCCTAATAAAATAAAAATTCTTTTTAAACTGATTTTTCTCTTAGGTTTTACAGAAATTTGTTTTTGAATTAAAATTTAGATTTTATAAATTTCAGCGTGTAATATGAAATTGCATATATTTGATTTATAAAAATGAAGACGTTTCTTGAAAATAATTTTAAAGAAATGTTTTAAATCTATAAAAAAACCTTTCTGCTTTCTAAGTTGGAAAAGTTTTTTGTTTTTTTTGTTCACAAGAACCAAAGAAGTTGACAATAGACATCCAGTTTGTTCACTTGTGCTGTTCACCTTATTCAATTAGATCTGATGATGATGTCTGGCAACTGACATGTCTTGATTCTTGTCCACAAGTGCAATTAGTCAGGAAGGAACAAAAAAAGACATTAAACAACTTAAGGAAGAAAAAGTGGTATCTTTCTTTTCGTTCAATTCTTCCAATATTGAATTATACATAGCATCGAATATGCTGAAGCTTTACAGTCTTCCATTCGTTCCTTAAACTTTTAATTTCTGATTGAAATTATTAACTGATTGCTTTCCAAACACGTGGCTCTTGGATGTTTGGGTTGAAGTCTTTGAATCATCGTGGGTTAAATTCGTCCCACTTTTGAAATGTTGGTGTCTGCGTTGTGGGGCATTTTTAATACCACCTTTTTATCTTCATATATCTGTCCCACCATTTTATTTAGTACCCACGCTGATCAACAGTAGTTCAAAGTGGGGGAAAAAATGTGCCTCAAGGAGTTTATACAAAACCTTGTCAATGTATACATGTAGTTTATGGAAGACACCTCATGAACTAATTGTGATCCCTATAAAGTTTCCAGAAATATTTAGACTGCTGCCATAAGGTCCTGCTCATTACCATCCTATGAGACCTGTTTAAAAGGAAACTTGCTGTCTAAATACTTGGCAGTATACGAATATATACACATGTATGCATATCTTGCAAGAAAATGATGTTCTCATTTCAAATATGTAATTTGTATATATTACCAAACTCTTTATGTAAAAAGATAAAATTCCTACATCAACTCAACCATTTTTAATACTTGTCCACAAGAATAAATCTTTTTATACCAATGTCCAGCTAATATCTTAATCCACTTTTTTTCTTTTTTCTTTTTCATTGTATGAATCTCTTAATGTCTCCCACTATGTGATGCCCCCTGTCCCCCTCAACACAGGTACCCCCAAACTATAACTGGCTGGAGGCAACAGCACAGTAGAACTTACGGAGGATGTTGTCATGGCCGCAGACCTGCATGCTGCACTTATTAGTCCTTAGTTATAGCATTTTAATAATTAAAAGAAAGATCTTCCTAAAATTATTTTTTTGTTTTTTTTTGTACATGCTAAAGACTTTTTTAAGTATACTTCCACTTTTTTCTTTCTCTGGCATTAAACTTCTCTTTAAGTCTCTTTAAGCACTTCAAATTATCTATCTTTTCTATTATCTATACCTTTTCCAGAGCAAATTACAAAGTTAAGCAAGCATATTAAAAAAATATGGCAACCAAATTTTAAAATGCGGCGACCAAATTTAAATATACGTCAAGCAAATTTAAAAATACGCCAAGCAAATTTAAAAATCTACGCTATGATTCAGTTTGCTTGTATTTTTAAATTTGCTTGGTGTATTTTTAAATTTGGTCGCCGTATTTTTTTATTTGCTCAGGAAATGGTATAGACCTACTGACCTAAACTAAATGTATCTTGTTCATCAGTTTTGCTTGCACTCACATATTGATTTTAATAAACCTTCTATTGTAACAATCAACCTACTAAAAAGTAGTTATGTTTGTCAAACAACTTTTCCACCAAAAACATTCATAATATGAGAAGTGGAAAATCTGGTCTTCAAATTATTCTTGTAAACTTTGAAAGCAAACTTACTAATGTACAGATACAAAATCTAGACAGATCCTATCAAGTGTTAAATAAGATGAAAAATATAGCTGCAAGGGTTATAAAAACTATAAAAGGGAGAGAGCAGATAATGGTTACAAATGCACTACTTTGTATACAGATCTAAGGGTAGTTTTCTTATATATATATTTATTATTGGTTTTCAGGAATAACATGTAGGTCTTCAGTTTTGGCAGAGTAACCAACTGACAAAACATAGCAGTCTCTTTTGTGCAATTCTAGATATTTTTATTGGATCAAACTGGGCCTTTTGTGTAGTTGAGTAAAAAGAAAAGACATAACATTTGTATTATACGAGTTGGTGTGGAGGGATAGCAATCACTTTAACACATGCAAACAGTTTGGTTAATTGCATTTCTTCACGATTGAATTATTTTTTTCATTTCAGCCTTTGTGAGTTTGTAACCCAGAAACTCAGCATTTATCAAAGGGTTTTTGCCCCGTTCTTTTTTAAACGAAAGAAAATAAAAACACGGTAATTATAAAAGGTTAACAAGCTATACCCTGAAAGCTCAACTCCGGCACATACTTTCTTTCACACACACACAAGTGCGCGTGCACAAACACACACACACACACACACAAAGAATCCAATATTTCCCATTTAGATGACTGTATCCACTTGACACATTTTTAACCACTTAATATATTAGTGGTTAGTTAGAAGGAAAATGGTTTGAGTGTACTAACTGGATCCCTTAGGGTTGATGTCTACCTTCATCTCTTAATATCCAAGAATTAGTTTTTAGTCTTTTGTCATTGTCTATTTAAAAAAATAAAAAACAATAGAATTCAAACAAATTATTTGAATTTCTTTTTGCAATGTGGAAAAACTAAAAGAATATTTCTGGAAAGGAGTGTTATCTGATAACTAAGACCAAAATAACATGAGTTTATGAATTAATTTTGGAGATTTAGTTTAACATACAGATCACCTCTTTCCATTATAGATCATAGAAATAATAGAGAAAGTCAAAAGATTAACCGTATCATTATCAAAAAGATTCATATAAGGCTTAAATATAATAAATATTATACAGTTTTATAAGGCTTAAATGTAATAAATATTATACAGTTTCATAAGGCTTAAATGTAATAAATATTATACAGTTTTATAAGGCTTAAGTGTAATAAATATTATACATAAATTATTCAAATTAGGTTTTTGGGAGAAGAAATCTTTTAAAAAATTAATTCTTTGACACAAATGCAAAGTCTACAATATATTTAAAAAAAGAATATCCTGAATAAAAGTCACAGGAAGAAAGGTCACAATGTAGCATTACCTTGAGCTACCTAAACAACATAATAGGAAGAAAATTCACAACTAAATAATCAAAACGGGTGAAGGCACCAGAATAATCTTTGCCCCCTGGTGCTGAGAACCCTTCATATGCCACTGAGCCAAAATGACATAAAGAGAAGAAGCAATTACCATTAATTTATATGGGGAAAATATTTGAGCTTTCCCAGTACCAAAAAATGATCATGATGGTATGTTAGGCTGAGTCATCAGGTTTTGTGGTGGTGAGAGGTACAGGAGACTGGGTGGTAGGAGAGAGGAAGAGGGTGTGCTCCCTCTATAATGGCAAATACTGAACACTATTGTCGCTTTCGCCTTTTTCATAAAAGTGAAAAGGTGGCATAAATTGAACTTTGAAAATCTGTTGATTCCTGTAATGACGTATTAGGTCGAAGCTCTACGATTCTGTTATACATTTTGGAAAGAGTAATATTTTGTATTGAAATCATTGCTTGAATTATGATAAATTATTTGTTGGAACTCTCGTATTTCAATTCTGGATTGTACGTTTCTTTTACTACTTGAGTTTGATCCTTTAAGGTACTCATTTGCAATTTAATAAACCTTTCTTCAATTAGTTTCTAATTAGTTCAAATCTTTGTGCATAAAAAACCTTTAGGAAAATTGATATTATTCAAACCATTCCTATCATTCAGATTTCTAAAAGTAATGCAAATTTGAAAGTATATTAAGAGGAGAAATAGTACCATATATAGAAACAATTTTCCAATAGTTCTTCGGATGATTGAACTCCTTCTTGTTGTTTGTGTTGTAAACATAACGTTTCGGCTGATCCATTCTTCGGCCTTCTTCAGGTCTAAAATCTGAGTGTGATGGGGTAAACAGAAGTTTTTATTTTTAAAGGAGGTAATCCTTATAACGCAGGGCCTTGGTGTTTCTGTGTCTTTATCTTGTTGGGTAAGGGTTACCCCCTTTAAAAATAAAAACTTCTGTTTACCCCCATCACACTCGAATTTTACACCCGAAGAAGGCCGACGAATGGATCGGCAGAAACGTCGTGTTTACAACACAAACGACAACAAGGAGTTCAATCGCCCGAAGAACCATTTGAATATTAATGACCCTTCTCAAAACTATAGAAAATAGAAGCAATTATTTTGTAGGTTTGTTTCAGTCATGGAGTTCTTCTGTCTCTGCTAGTTCTTTGAGGTTTGAGATATGTGAATTAGATGTAGAGTGACGTCACTCACTTCATTCGCTATATGCTATTTTACCCATAGCTGGAGGGGGGGCGGATCCATGCCTTTCTCAAGGGCATTAGTGCCAGTCTCAGTCAGTTTGAACTCAGCTCGCCCAGTCCATTTTTGCGTACTGCTAACTGATCGACCACCGTCCCCTCCCCCATGGAGATATACACAACTCTATTTCCGTTTTATATATCTAATTCTATTCTATTTCTAACCTCACTAATCAAAAGTTATTATGCTAAAAGATTAACAATGTAATATGTCAGTTTCTTCTTTCTTACTAGAACATTCTAGTGCTAATTTCAAATATACTTAGCCAAATAAAAATCCGATTTCTTACATTTATCAAATGGATAAAAGAAATAGTTTTTTGTGAATGGTCTCTTCCTTAGATTAAAAAGAAAGAACTCTTTGAATCTAGTAATCATTTTTTCTTCTTTTTTTTTATAACCTTTAATAACTTATTAAAATATAAACTCATAAATCTTTCTTACTGACAATTTCAGCAATTAATCTTTCTGGCCTTGATTATATATACATTTAATAGTTGCTTCTCATACTAACCACTGTTATCTTTTGGTTACTGTTCAGTAATAAGGTTACTGCTCAGTAATAAGTAACAGAATTGTTGAGCTAACTCCACTCAAATGTTTCTTAAATAAGCTTACTGTGCTAGCATTGTATTTGCTCTTGTGGCTTTACATATCTGAGCTATGTTGTTCAAATTGTTTTTTTCCGTTCTTATGTGAATTGTCATTATCTTTGTTACTCTTATCTATTATCAATGTATTTTTCTTTATTCTCTGTCAGACAGGTGTTGCTTCTTTTTGAAATACTTATATCAGAAACTATCTATTTTTAATGGTATTGTGTATTAATTCTTTTTTTTTAAGTGGTGAGCCCTTATTTAGACATAATGATAATACAAAGATTAATGATATAATAAACTATGAAAATTATTTTCAATTTCAATGTTCTGGACATTATAAATATTAAAATTCTAAAAAAATCTTCTTTTTTTTTAAGCCATAAAATTTTAAAATCAACGTTTTTATGAACATAGTTCCATCTTGTGTATGTCTTCGGATGCACATGTTACGGCTGTTTAGGCCATTTAGGCCATTTTCAACATCTCCAAGATTAATGATAATATAAATATCTTTGAAGATGTTATTTCTATTGTTTCATTTTTAATACTAAACAAAGGGACCTATATTGAGTAAGCCTCAGCTGACCTGCTCAGAAATAATGTATATTTAATATAAAAGGATAAGTTAAAATCTTTTAAATATTAGCACCTACAATTGTTGATGTAAGAAAAAATGATTGGACCATCCGCTTAATCTGGGTTTTTACTGTATGGCAAATTAAATGAGTATTTCATTTCGGAGTCATTACTGAGAAGAGGTTCGTTTTGGTTGAAATGTTTATCAACAATTGAAATAGTTGTTTTAATTGAGGTGGGAAAAAAGAAATAGTTTATATACGAGCAAATATTAACTTTTTTTTTTTTTAAAATACAAAGACTGGCACAGGTCAAGGAAGTATCACTATCCCGGTCCTCGTGGCATTTGTCTCAGGGACTTGGGATTCTCACCCCTCAGATCTCTAGTCACAGGGATTTGGGATCTCCACCCCTTCTGCCTGCACGTTCGCATGCAGGACCTCACCATAAACTGACCATGTGTCAAATTAGCCATCGTCGTGAGGCAGATAAATAACACAAAGAAAACAATGAACGTAGCTGCTGGTGATATCATTAAAATAATTGCCACAGCCTCATTGGATGTTTGTACCTTTCTCCCAATTTATAATCTTGATAAGATAACTTAAAGAATGCAAATATTTATCATATGCTTTTAATTTATTGAATGTAAAAGAAATTAAAGAAACAAAGCTTGGTCTTCTGTATTTAGCTAAAATAATAACAGAATGAATCTAAAGGTAGGAATTCTGATTTATTGATAAAAAATTTAATAAGTATCGATCTGTATTTTAAACAACCTTTCAGGTACAATTTATTTGGTACAATTGTTGCACATCTAGTAACTCTTTTTTAAAAAAGATTAGTAAATAAATCGAACTATTTGCTTTCTATACCAAATTATTTATTTGATTGAGTAAAGCTTTTAAGGCTTGAGTTCATATGCATAGTTGGTGTTGAAATAGTTCTTTCATTTGATGATAGATATTTTCTTCTCTTTTTATTAGTAATACATAACAACCATGACTATCCTCCACTTATACAGTGGATTCTGTTTAAGAGGAACACATCGGGACCACAAATTTTGGTCCCTATAAGCAGCCGTTCCTTTTAAAGGGATTGGCATAAAAGGACATCTAATTCAAAAAGTTGATTCTGTTCTTGAACCATCGGTCCTAAGCTGTTAATTCCTTCAAATCGATGTTCTATTAACCGGAATCCACTGTTAGTTTTGTTTTAATCTTCTTCAGCTTGTAAGTTTAAAATTAAAATTAAAATAAAATTGACTTTTATAGCAAGTTTTTAGTTGAAAATTCTTACCTCTGTTTAAAAGATGTGCTATACTTTAGTCTCTTTCTCTTTTCTACTATTATATTATTATTATTATTATTATTATTATTATTATTATTATTATTATTATTCATTGACCTTTGCTTCTCTTTTGAATTACTTATTCACCATAAATTTATCACTGTTGCATGAATCAATCAATATTTATACAATGCTTGTTGAATAGAAATTAATTTTAGCACCACTTTACACACACAAAACATTTAAATTTTAAATAATTTCTCAAAAATATATTCTTCCTTTTCAGTTTTATTTTAAAATTTAATTTCTTTTCTTCTCATAACTGAATCAGAACTGGATTTATTTTCAGTTGTCTCCCCTGATATCCGGCCAAGATTATCTTCCTTGGCGATCCTTAATTTTTCTTAAGCCCTCTTCTGTGCATATATATATACATTGTGCACTCAGTGAACCTTTTTTTGGTTAATTTTTTTTTATTTACTTGAATGCACAATTTTGCATTTTTTTTTTACCTTTTATTTATCACTTTGTCAATTTTATTTATTTGATGCTTTTAATTAAATTAATTATTTTTTATTCTGTTTCTTTTTTTTTCTTTTTTTAAAATCTTAAATTGAGTAAATATTTAGATTTTTTGTTTTCCTTATAAACTTTTTAAAGCAAACCAGTCCTGGCCAAGAAGACAAAAACAGCCCCTCTAGAGATTGGCCACGGAAACAGTTTACCACAGGGTATGATTGGGCGTTCTGCGTCTGATGCCAGCTCCCCTTACTTCAAGAGTCTCACAACAAGCATGACGCTTGACCGGAAAAATGCAAAGAGAAACTCTGGGGTGTCATTTCCAAAAGGGTCCAATGTCTCCCCTGTCACAGCAGCACCAAATTTTGCCTCACCTTTCAATTTTATCAGTGTCAGTGAAGCCACGGCCGAAATCTTGGAGTCAAACGAAAAAGCAAAGAAAACCTCCAAACTCTCTAGAATAGCACTCCTCAGTTCGTTCTTCGAGAAGAAGGTGGCGGCTGAAAAGGAATCGTTGGAGGAAAAGCCAAAGACGAAGAAGCAGACCTTCCTGAAGAAGTTAACTAGCGGGTATAAGATTTTGCACGTTTTAACTCATCAGCATCCCCCTTTGGAGTTCTTTGTCATGAAGATAACTGTAAACTCTTCCAACTTTGATGTCTTACAAAATAATCCCTGGCTATTTTGGGGTTTTTTTTCCTTGACAGTCACTGGGAATTGTAGGAATGCTAAATTTTGGTCTTGGCTTTTTTTTTTTAGATTTAGAACCGTTTCTAGAGTTCAGAAGTTATTGGTATTTCTGTTGGTTTTTGCTACTAGCAAGTTTAACAACAACCGATAAAAGATTTATCGGCAACTAATCAGCAATTAACCTGTCACCAATACAAGCTTAGTCAATTTTTTTTTTTTTAATTCTCTCTTAAAAAGTTCATATTTCAGGTATTGAAATTTTAAAACTGGTTTTGATAGAAGAAAAAAGTTATTTCTTTGTTTTTTTTTTTTTTGTTTTTTTTTTTTAATTCTCTCTTAAAAAGTTCAAATCTCAGGTATTGAAATTTTAAAACTTTTTCAATTGTTAAACTGGTTTTGATAGAAGAATATTTAGGTTTAATTGCAAAGAAAAAAGTTATTTCTATTTAAAAAATTTTTTTTTTTTTTAATAAACAATAGAAACTGTTAAACTGCTTGGATTGTATGATAAAATAATTCAATAGTTATTGCACCTGTAATAAACATTATGTGCATGCTTAGTAAAATAAATCTGCTTTACTAGACGGTAAAAGGAAATAAATAATAGCTGCTGGACTCTAAAGAAACGGTAAACTAACCCCAATTTTTTCTGTTGTTTAAAATGACCATAAAGTAAATAATCTTTGACAATTTGTTCAACATCCGAGTTGGAAATCACCGATTGACTTTCTTTTGTGAATTTGATTCTTGCAGTTTGGATGCTAATTCTTTGGCCTGCTACTGTTGCTGCTACTACTACTACTACTACTACTACTACTTTTTCTGCAACTGCTTCACTACTTATTGTATAAGTAGTGGCACCTCTGGTTTGCTTCAAGATACTCATCTCATCATTTGACTTCATGCCTTAGCTGAAAAATAAATAGTGACAACAATAATAATAATGATAGGAAAATAACAATAATCATGTTAATGTGACAACAATAACCTTAATAATAATAATAAATGGATGGCCCTTGTTGAACCTCACCCCTGCTGATGCTAATTAGGATTTGACCCTGAACCTTCGTTTTTGTTTGTTATTGCTGTGGTTCCAGTCATTGTTATTGTGTTAAGACTAATATTTTCACCTTTCTCAGCCATTTACTTTTGGTTTGGGGGTTTTTTCCTTCTTTTTTTTTTGTTGTTTTTTTTTGTTGTTTTTTGTTACCTATTTCTTTTGTTGTTCAGTATCATTATCTTTGCTTTTTTTTTATTTCTTTTTGTATTAAATTTGTTTTCCTTTTTGTATAACAGTTTAAAAATATTAAACACCATATTCTTTTTCAGCTTTTTTTTTTTTCTGGTCATGTTTCAAATAAATAATTGATTTACCTCAGACGACTATATTTATCAGTAATAATCATAAAGTTGTTACCAGAAAGAATCTGGACATTAATATATTCTTATTCAACTAACCAATGCTATTAATTTGGGAACTATTCAAAATCGTGAAAACAATAAGATTCTAAGAACTTGAAAATGACTGGACGCACAGTCGAATGTGCTCATTCCGATATATCATTTGGACGTCTTTTATACAATTTGAATCCTAACATACGTTCTTTTGTGCATAAACAAGAAAAATTAACGTAAAAGATAAAGGTTTTCCTTGTCTGTTATATTCAACCAAACTTGCATAATATATTCTTTTACATGTTTTGGGGTTTGTTTTTTTTTTTTAATCACAAATATATAAACCAATGGTATTTTAGAGTTTTTAGTTTAAAATATTACCCCAACCTATAAAAATAAATTACATTTTTACAAATTACATAAAATTATAACTTTAGAGGAATAATACAGATTATATACTTGCCTTTGTTAGTCATGCTATGTATGTATGTAGATAAAATCATTCATTATAGGACAAATATATTGACATTTTGTTTTCTCATGCAGAAACAAAGGGTCATATAAAGTCTTTCATTGTTTTCTTGGGTATTGTACAAGTTTTTATTTGGGATGAGCAAACAATTTTGTAAGTCATGAGTTCCCTGTCTTTTAGTTGCTATACTCTCAGATTACCAAGTTTGGGAGACAGAAACACTGATTAAAGTTTATAAAGCAAAGGGTGGCTTTGAAAATACCTGTATCTTATGAACTTTGATTCTTACCAAGAAAATCAGGCAATATATTTTTTCTTATACTCACATTATTTCAACTTATACACATTTCTGTTCATTTCCCATCTCCTGATAATGATTATAGAATACATCTGTATAAATATTCAAATGGTTCTTCGGACGATTGAACTCTTTGTTATTTGTGTTGTAAACACAACGTTTCGGACAATCCATTCTTCGGCCTTCTACAGGTGTAAAATCTGAGTATGATGGGTTAAACAGAAGTTATGTTTAAAGGGAGGTAGCCCTTATGGCTCAGGTGTGTCTGTGTCTTTGTCTTGTCGGGTTTAGATTTGTTGAGAAATGGAAGCCACATCGGGTTGAAATCCGCACTTGTCTGGCTAATGCATTTAGTCGACATTTTGATGTGAGCTGCCTCTTTGATTTTTCTCTGCTTCCCACATCGTTCTGTCAATAATCTGGACTTCCTCCCAAAGAGAAAGATGTTCGCCGTTCTCTGTCCGGATGTGGTCAGCCATAGCAGATTTAATGCCCCTTCTCAAAACTATAGAAAATATCTGTATAAATGTTGTGAACTTTCAGGACACATCTTGAACAAACATTAATTTTTTCTAATTAGTGTTCAGTTTAATTAAACACTGAAATCATTGAATAAAAAGCTCATTATTCATTTTTAACATATTGGTATTAATAAATACCTAAAATGATCATTTCATGGCAATTTTATTTTTAGTTTTTTTGAATGAGGCTAATTTATCAGCTATTTATAGTAGCTGATACTAAGTGCTGGTTTTCCTTTGAATTCTTCTTATTGATTATTCATTTAACCTTTATTTGATGTTGAGACTCGCATTATAACATGAAATTAGTTTTTTTAGGCAAATAATAGAAGTACATAAAAACTGTTTGTTTCAATCTGAAATACAAATGATTCTGTTTTTTATGAATTGTGACCACTGCCATCTCCAGAAGTTCTCTTTGCTATTCTACTCTTTTCTATGAAATTAGTCATGTTACATTTGACAAAAAAAAATGTACATTGCATTCAAGTTATATGATTGCGACAGGCTGGTGGCATACCACATTGCACCTCATGCACACAACCTTATTTATATAAACCAGAAACAGCTTCCATTGTCTCTGCAAAGACACTGATCAATCGTATGATAACAAATGAATGGAAATGTGGTCTCTTTTTTTGAGAACTTTGATTTTGTCTCAAGATAGTTATATCAAAAAGAAATTATTTTTTATATTACTGTCAGTTAGTCAGATAGTAATTTTTATATTACTGTCAGTTAGTCAGATAGTAATTTTTCTTTGATATTACTATCAATTAGTAATATCCCCAAAAAACAAGTTGTTGAAAATATCACTTTAGTGTTTGTGAAATTTGAGGTGTCATTAACATTTGACTTTTTTTCTTTTTTTTTTTTTTTTTTTTTTTTTTCTGAAATATCCCCAATTATTTTATTCTCAAGAGTTTTGGTTGCATAATCTCAGATCAACAAAATGGTATGGATTATTTACCAAAGCCGAAGGTGAATAAATAAAAAAGAATAATTCCAATCTCAATAAATTTTTTAAAAAACCTTTTAAAAGTATCCTTTCAGGTTTTAGTTGAAGAAATTAAAAATGAACTCCATTTTTCTAAGAGGAGCTGAGAGAACATCTGTTTCTCTACTTTAAACTATATCTGATTTAACTGAGAATTCTAAGTATTCCTCTTATACTGGCTTCACTTTCCATTTGATTTTCTTTTCAGCAGCAAAGCACATATTACATTGTTTCAAGATTGTCTTATAAGGACTATTGCACTCTGTGACTTGCAAATAGTTTGTATAATAGACTAAAATTTCTCTGCAAATGGTTTAATCATAGTTTCTGTTATTCCCTTTGTCAAATAGCCTAAATAATTATATCGGATTTTTTTTCCCTCAAAGTGAGGGGAAAGGCTTTGTTTTGAAAATAATTATGTATAAGCAAAAAGTTCACCTAAACTTTCAGTTTCACAGTTTTTAATATAGGTGTGTATGTGTGTGTTATGAGGTGTGACAGCATTTTGTCATAACAAAAGGATGCTAATATAAAAGTGGAAAAGAAATACTTTTGAAACTAAGTACAATATGTAAGAAACAGCAACAAAATTTTCTGTTTCTTACATGTCATTTTATTGAAATTTATGATTCAAAATAATACATAGTTGAGGCCAATATGTAGTCTAGTATTATACAGGGTGTCCCTAAAGTCTGGACACATAGGCAAAAATGTATATTTTCAATAAAAAAAATTTGAAAAACATTTTATTAATTGAAATATTAATAAATAACATCTTCAATGTGTTTTCCACCATTTGTGATGCAAAGTTCAATGCGCTTTGCAAGATTCACATGAACCCGATCCATTAACTCCACATTTCCGTCAATTTGAGCACTTTCATTTATGATGCGTTCCCTCGGGTGTCTCGTTTCTTTAATTTTCATTGAGTACACCTTCTCCTTTAGCATACCCCAGAAAAAGAAGTCAAGGGGGCTAAGGTCTGGTGAATGGGGAGACCATTCCACATGACCATGTCTTCCAATCCAGTTAGAGAAATTCTAAGTGTCCAGACTTTAGAGACACCCTGTATAATCTGATTAGGTTCTATATGTTCACAATTTCTGATAATTGTTTTAGCATCTAGAAAGAATGTTCAGGGACAAAGTTTCCTTTTCTCCATGTAGTTTTACGCACATTGATCACATCACTGAGAGATATTTTGACTTTGTTATATAAATATATATATCAAAGAAAAAATTGCTTTCAATTAATACTCCAGGGCTATACTTAAATAATAATTAGTAGTACTGTACTTAAATAATAATTAGTAGGGCTGTAATTAAATAATAATTAGTAGGGCTGCACTTAAATAATAAATTTGAGTAATAACCGCAGTAATTGTATTGGTGTTGTATACCCCCTTACACTGTTCTGCCATTGTGGGTTGCTCATTTGCAGGAGGGAAATCGTGAACTTGGACAATCAAAAAGGATGACTCGAAAAACTGGCTGCAAAAACATGAGACATATTTCCATTTCGTAGCATACACTTTGTCGGCCGGAGAATGACAAGTGGGAGAGATATAAGGAGAACCGTCAGTCAGTCCCCAACAGGGACAGTGGTCTCGTGCCTTCCAGCCTGGCTGCTTCTCTGTTCTGAGTTCGGGTCTGCGTTTTTCTCCATCTCTTAGCTTCCTTTATCAGGTTTGAACGCCCACGCTGGTGTCATTTCCGGTTTCCACCTCCTGTTTTTTGGACACCTACGCATATGCTAAGGTGACTGGGTCACTTCTATTTCCGCACAGGTGTTGACCCCGAAATGACCTTTTTGTGGTAGTATATCATAACATTGGTACGAATGTTATCTCTAATTTTTAGCAGTCAGTGTGCACAAAAATCTTATGTTGTGCAAATTTTATTTCCTGTGACAAAAGTATGTGCGGACTGAATGCTTATGCAAATATTAAAATATTGGTTGGTATTATACGACTGCTATATAGCTATTTACTAAGCTTATCTGGCACAGGATCACAGTAGTGGAGCATCCAGTGAGTATCAAACTCACTACACTAGTGAATTGGTCTACAAGACAGCTTTGTGATTTACTAAGCTCAGCTTAGTCCAGTATAAAACCGCAATAGTGGGGCAGCTAATAAAGATCTAGCCTACTAGCAATGGATTACAAGACTAGCTATAACCTAATGGCAAGTGACCCTACCCGTTATAGAGTAGTCAGTGTGTAATCAGATTTAATGTATTGTTGAGATTTTTTTGTTCTTGTCGACCTGTGGTGAGTTCGATGCACCAGCATTCACACTTGGATTGGTTTCTGCCTGAATATCTTGGCTGCCATTTTTTTGTCTGGCGTTCATTCATACTCCCCCCCCCCTTCACCTGCACGTCTTTTTCCTTGCCAGCAGCACTGTGCCAAGTGCAATAAAAATCAGGAAATTTTATTCCCAGACAAATTATTTGTCTGCATAATCGATGATGTGTTCTGATTGCACTCACCGTTCTTACCACCTGTTATATTATTATATCTATAGAAAAATTGAACTTTTTTCCCCTCTTTGTGGTTCTGTCAGGGTTTCTTTTTTTTTTTTTTAAAGCTGTGCATATGATCTGTTAATATTTTTGGAACCGTCTTCTGATTCTGGATTCAAATGAGTTATTAGTATTGACCTCTGGAGTTTTACTGATTGACTCAAGATGATTATTTTTCTCTCATTCTGATTTACCCTATTACCTGGTGGCAATTTCATAAGAGTCCAAGAAAGGAAAGTAATCTTCAACAAATGTTCTTGCTCATAAAAAGACGAGAAAATCCACTTTATTGTGATCAAAACTTTATCAACACAAAAACAATTCTGTTAATCCAAAATGAAATCATATTTCTTCTCTCATGATTTGCATTGGGTAGCTTAAAAGTCTGTTCTGTTTTTGTCATTAGGTGGCATTAGGAATGTTTAGTTTTCAAGTAACTTCATTTAAAATTATCGCTTTTGATTGTATTTTGACAGCTGTCATTTCAGCGAGCTTTTTTTAAAAATTTTCTTTATTGTTTCTAACATTGGATGTGGTAGAAAATAGGCAACATTTTTGGCATATTAAAAAATGCAACTCAAATGCAAAAACGATTTGTGCAGTTTATGGAGAAGGTACTGTGGATGATCAAACATGTCAAAAGTGGTTGGCAAAGTTTCGTGCGGGAGATTTCTCACTGAATGATGCTCCACAGTCGGGTGGACCAGTTTATGGCATTCAAATCAAGACATCTTTAGAATAATCAACATTATATGATGCAGAGATACCCAAAATATCTGTGGTGATTAAGTGGTGAAAATCATCTGCACCAGCTTGGTTATGTTAGTCACTTTGATGTGTGGCTTTCACATAAGTTAAGTGTAAAAAAAACTACTGAACCATATTTCCCTGTGCAATTCCTTACTTAAACATAACAAAAATGTTCCATTTTTTTAAAAAACAAATTGTGATGGGCAATGAAAAGTGGATACTTTATAACAATGTGAAATGCATGAGATCATGGGCTAAGTGAAATGAACCACCACTAACCGCACCAAAGGTTGGTCTTCATTCAAAGAAGGTGATGCTCTGTATATAATGGAATTGGAAGTGAGTCCTCTACTATGAGCTCCTTCTAGAGAAACAAACAATTGATTTGGACAAGTACTGCTGTCAATTAAACCAATTGAAGGCAGCAACCGAGAAAGGGCATAATATTCCACCAGGATAACACCAGACCGCAGGTTTCTTTGGTGACCATGCAAAGGTTGTTACACTGAGACTGGGAAGTTTTCACTCATCTGCTGTATTCACCAGATATTGCACCTTCAGATTACCATTTATTCCAGTCTTTACAGAATTTTTCAATTTCCTGGAAGACTGCAAAAGGCACCAAGAGCAGTTCTTTGCTCAGAAAGATAAAAAGTTTTGGTAGGATGGAATTATGAAGTTACCTGAAAGATGGCAAAGATTGTAAAACAAAATCTGTATATATAAGTGAGAGGTGTCACAACGTGTGTGTGTGTGTATAATGCTAAAGTGGAACCTTATTTTGCATTCAATATACATATACATATTTTATGTTTATGTATAATTCTTTAAGGGGTCAAAAGTGAAGGAAAACTTTTTTTACAAGCTTTAGTTTTTTGTAAAAAAATTTTATTACTCCTTAAATATTTTACTCTACGTAAACAGGTACTCCAGCTAGTGGTAAATATGTCTTAAAAAAATTTTTAATTTGTCTTTTATTTTTACTTAATAAACCGAACAAACTAATGGGGACTATTTGACAATTCCTTGTCCTCTTCCAAGTAATAAAACACTTGTTCTCTGAATTCCTCTTCAAATAATAACTTCTACCTGTGGAGAATACTTAAGCCATTTAAGATTCGCCAATGACATTTCCATGACATCGGAAGCATCCGAAGAATTACAAAACATGTTAACTGATCTGAATAGTGAAAGCAAAAAAGTAAGTTTAAAAATGAACAGAACAAAGACAAAGGTAATGTTCAACGATAAAGTCCCCAAAAAGGCCATAAAGATAGGAGAGACTCTAGAAAAAGTCGATGAATATATCTACCTAGGAGGGGTAATAAAGCTAGAGAAAGACCATGACTGCGAAATAAAAGAATGCATAACGATAGGTTGGAAAACATTTGGTATGAATAGACATTCTGAAGAGCACCTTGCCAATGTGCATAAAGTATACAACGGTTGCATAATACCAGCCATGACTTATGGATGCGAAACATGGAAATTAAACAAACAAGCTGAAAACCAACTCAGAATAGCGCCGAGAGCCATGGAAAGAGCAATGCTAGGGATGACTCTAAGAGATAGAAAAATATCAACATGGATCAGAGAGAGGATATTATACAACTAATTAAGCAGCAAAAATGGAGATGGGCTGGTCACCTAGCAAGAAGAGATGAAAATAGATGGGGGGGAAAGACTAACCGATTGGTGCCCATGGGACAGTAAACGAAGTAGGAAAAGACCAGACACACGATGGCAGGACGAGATAAAAAAAAGTTTGCCGGTAAGACATGGCAGAGGTTGGCACAAGCTAGGTCGTCATTGAAGGAGATGGGATAGGCCTTTGTCCAGCAGTGGACTTATAACGACTGATGATGATGACCTATAATATCTACATTGATTTATATCAATTATGCTCTCTGTGACAAAGAAACCTTGTGTATCTTTATCTTCTTTAATGTAGAAACCTTAACCACTAAATCAAACTCAAACTCAAACACTAAATCCAAATGGCTGAGGTGCTGAAGGTAGCATTTACATATATCACAGATTGGACTATATTGCTTTGTTTGGATAAGATTACTTTGGCCTGGTTTATACTTTCTTCAGCACAACTTACCGCAGAGGGGTAAGACCCCCCCCCCCACCAACAGGGGCCACCTGTTCTTTCACCAAAGTCGCAAGACTTGATTTTTTTAAAAATAACCTTTCGCCAAAGTCACAAGACTCTAGTTTTAAAAAAATAACCTTTCACCAAAGTCGCAAGACTCTAGTTTAAAAAAATAACCTTTCATCAAACTCTATTTAAAAAAAAATAAATAAAACCTCCGACTTTCAAAATTTTAAATAGATTTCGACATTAAATGACCTATCAAATGTTGATATACCGCTAAACAAATCAATCAATCAATCAACAACTTAATGATGGTGGAATCTTGGTAGGATTTCAGCAGACGTCACACAAATATGCAATCTGTCTGTCTTTTAAATACAAGACATTTAAGAAGCGATGCAAAACAATTTTTTTTTTTTTTTTTTTAATTTTTTTTTCAAAACCATAATATAATATCTGTATTTATTTACAGTTGTATAACAGTTATATTCACAAGACAGTAAACCACAGTCAAAGTGAATTCCAATTGGGGATTCGTTAAGTTGTGCCCATTCTTCATATTCACTGATGTGAGTATATGGAAACTAGATCAAATTGCTGGGACTACGATTTCTCTACTTGAGATTAGTTCTTCACTTCTCTTCAGTTTAAAATGCTGATTTCTCAAGTTTTTCTCAGTGTTTCTCAGTTAAATTTTTCAATTAAATTTTTTGTCTCTGTCTTCATCATTTTGTTAGAATTTCTTTGTGGCTTGAAGCACAGCCAAACACTTTCTCTGTTCTAGTTCTTCTTGTTCCCAAGTGCTCTCTTCTGTTTTCCAGTCTCTGTCCTCCTATTTTATTGATTTGATAATTTAAAAAAAATTTTTTAAAGTATTTGTATGATTTCTTAAGTGTCTCTCTCCACCTTCTAATTACTCATTGGCTTGCTTCTTTTGTGTTCTTGTAAAAACCTGTTATGCTTGTGCTCACAAACATAAATACAAAGACTGATGAAGAGTCTAGAGTGCGATTCCTAGGTTCATAAATCAACCTCACTCCATACATCCCATTCCATACTGAGTGTTTGTTTGGAGAAAAAAAAGACCTATGTTGACTCGTGAAGTATGTTAAAAAAATAACAATGAAGAGGATGTTAGTCATGTATTTAACTATTTTGTTCTTTGTCATTGCCAGCAACCCTTTCAGTGCTTGTAATATTGCAGATACAGGTATTGTTTGATGACTTGTCTATCTTAAGTTCTTTCCAATGTGTTTTTTTTACATTCTCTACAGCTCTACGTTTTGGCTAGCATTTCAAAGTGCACATTAATTAGATCATCCTCCCTGAAGCTTTTTAAAGAATTGTCCTTGCAGCAAACATTCTGTTTAGACCAACTACATACCTTCTCTAGAAACCTTTTATGCATACTTATTGTACCTGAGAACTGGCATTGCATAACAATAACAAGTTATATTGCCTTGATGCTATTTGACTTGAGATGAAAATACTTTTAAAATAATGTCCAAGGCCGTTCCATTCAAGATCTTATGAAATGTTCAGCTTCATTTGTGCTTGTAGTTGATTCTCAGGTACAACTGTTTACTGGCACCTGGCATTTACAAATGCAATTTATTTTTTTAATCTTTCAAAACCATGTTGGGCCAACAGGGCCTACCGTGCA
>VCCN01004471.1:870177-883974 GCA_006491835.1 Architeuthis dux | reverse complement strand
AATCACCGAAAATGTAATGGTCTCCCTTTTCGAAACATGGCTCAGTTTTCTTTAAAGTTAGTTTCATTTGTCTATCAGAACAACAGTCAACTGAGATGTCTCAGAAAGTGATTCTATTTTTAATATTAGGTTCATAAATAAAATGGAGGACTGAATTATTTTCAAAGGCAGCTTTTAGGTTTTTTTATTTCATCAAGGCCATTAGCTAGGATAAAATTGCCTTCATTAAACCTACAATTTATGTTAGATGTATTGATGTTTTTAAAGGCTGTATTGTTTATTGTGAGACGTAATAATTAGCAAATGTCGATCCAAGACTGTTGCCATTGTGGTCATAGGAACTTTGCTAATGCAAGCTAGAAGAAGAAGGTTTCATTTTTGGAGGTGGGAGGGAAGAGTGTACACACATTGCCAAATAATGTTTATACTATCTTCTGCAGAAACGTAGGTGAACAGATTTTTGATATCTAGTGATTTGAAATTCATAGGTTTATACAAAAGCAAGATGGAGATACATTTATGAACCTCATTCAGTGTGTGAAAGAAATGACTCTTAAACATTTCAACATTTTTTTTTAAAAATTGTTTTTTCTTTATTATTTAAAACTTCAAATTTCAAAAAAATGAAAATATTTTGTATCTACAATAAACTATGAAAATGAAAATTATTCTCAATTTCAGTGTTCTGGACGTTATAAATGTTAAAATTCTAAAACTTAAAAAAAATTTTATTTTAAAAAAACCTTAAAATTTCAAAATTAACGTTTTTATGAACGTAGTTCTGTTTTGTGTATGTATTCTGATGCACATGTTACGGTTCTTTAGGCCATTTTCAACATCCCTTTTGTATTTTGTATCTATATTATAATGATCTGATTTCTGTATGTTTGTTACCGTAACTCAGCAAAAACAGCATGTTATAGTGGTTTTTTTTGCGCAATACCATTAAAATGCTCTAACTTGAAGAATAAAGTAATTTCTAGTTCAGTTTGCAACTTAATAATATTAGTGTTGGGGGGTCTGTGTTCACGCTCACTCCAATAATCTATATCCGATTTATGAAGGGAGATAACTCTAAGTATATTAAATGTTAATTATGGAGTAGTTTCCTTTATTATTTTACAAATAATTATAATATAAATTTTGTAACTAGGAAGTGACTTGACGTCAAGCTTGATGTCTGCCAAAGGAGCCCTTTAAGTGAGTTAACAAACTAAACAAAGCTTGCACTTTTGACAACTTGGTGAAGTGTATAATTTCATTGAAATATTTGCAGTTTCTCTTCTTTTTTCCCAATCAACTGACAAATTTCTATTTACAGGTTTTTTGCTACATTTTTTAATATAATTTTCTTTTCTTAATTGAAAGACTATTTATATGATTCTATTAATTTACAATGTATTTCTTGTTTAATCTTTTCCTCTTTCCCAACTGCTGTGATCTGCTGACTCTATTCTTTCCCTTTTTGATGGCTGCTATTTTCACCAGCAGACATTTTGGTTTCTCTCTTGATATCCTGGATAGCAAGTTATTTGGCAACCATTGCAGATGTTGTCGCTTTTATTCTGTTGTTGAATCTGCAAATCTTTTATCTTTTTAATCATTGAATTGACTAAAACCAGATTTTCTAATTATGTTTATTTTAGTCTATTATTACTGAATCATAATAGGCAAAATGTCTGTACACCATAATGCATACAGTTGATAAGCATATATAAGCAATCTTATAAAATAAACGGCATTCATAATGTTATTAGAAATATTATCAATGAATTTGAACTTTCATAAGATCACCTCTGAAATATATAGCAGTCCTTTTTGGTTATATTTGAATTCTGTCAACCTCAAGTTTAGGACTTGAAGGACCTGGGTAGTTTTTACCAGGGTAGAATCATCTTTTTATTTCTATTTACTCAATGTTGTACTTATGAAAGGTCAAAGGTCAAATTTAATCTTGCTAGTGTTGAAAAGTTCCACACATTATCTCCCAAACTGACTTGGGATGTATTGCAAGCATTACATTTTTTTTTTTTTAAATTAAAGATCTCTGTGGTATAAACAAATATTTAAATAAGAATAAGCAAGATATAAATCTTTTTAAAAAACAAAACAATAAAATACTTTTACTGAGCTCTGATCAAAGGTTATAAAAATTATGAATCATGTCAGTATAATCACTTTTCATCTGTTTTGAATAGGAGCTGGTTTCTTGGGGGTTTGCTGTGACTCTTCACGGATATTTTAAAGCCTATATTTTACAGCCGGGTGCTTTTCCAAGCTTTTGAAATTGTAGAACTGGTGTTGTACTACTTTAGACTGAAGTGAACCACTGCTACAATTTTCTAAGAGTAACAAATTGGTGATATCCAGTAATCCATCTGAGATATTTCCCATAAGCCCTTTATTCTATCATCATAATTAAATGATTATATTTTTTAATTGGCATTTTCTATTTGGGCAAAACTGTTACAAAACAAAGACATAATTTTAAAGTGATATAAATATTTATTTATTTGCATACTATTTAGGATTTTTAAAATAAATGAAATGAAAGGAAATAAAATTAAACATAAATTTTAGTTAATTATTGATTTGCTTAGCTATTGACTGACTAGGATTTGATTTTATAATTGCTTAATGTTGTTGTAAAAGAAGAAAAAAAAACCCAACTCTGCACTGCAATGGTTATCAACACCTCTATCCTGCGGACCTGATCAATTGGTCTATTGCGGAGCTATCATATCCACTTGCAATTCAAGATATCCAATATTCATCAGTTGTACACAGGTAATGTAGACCTTCTTCAATAGAGAATGGAGTTCTTTGCTTGGCTTTTTTACCATCTATCATATTGTGAACATCTATTATTTAAAACTTTTGATAGCATTAAATAAAAAGCAGATACATTTTTTTTTCAATTTCACACCGACAAATCTTAATATCTTTTCCAAGTATCACATAGTGACAATAACATCTTTTATAAACTATGGATTATATATTTAACTATATGACTACCTTGTAATATGTAACAAGAATTGTTACAAAAATGGTGGTTTTCAAAAGCATTTTCTTTCTTTATTAAAATTTGTCAGTGTCATTTGTGATATTTGTTTTCAAAAAGTCAATATCAATGCTGTCAAGAAGTTATAAATGAGGTTTATTTGCAACATGAGACATGGTATTGAAAAAAACAAAAACAACCCTTGTTTTATACTAACAGTGCAGTGTTTTGGTTATTAGACCGAAAAGATTGACTTGCAACATTCAACCAATCAATCCTGATCCATTTATAACAAACAGGATCTGGAAGAAGAAGAAAGAGCAGAAGAAAGAAAAAGAGTAGATTGCTTTTGTCATGTCTTATTAATTAACCTAATTTTATTATTTTTAATTAATTTTGTTGTTTGTGAATTTGGATGACTTTCTTAATAAGTAACGCCTTATATTTTTGTGTTATTCTTTGTTCCCAGCAACATGTGGCATAGAATCCAGGGCCAATTCCGACAGTGAGTTTATTATTTGTCCACTGGCTAAACTAACTGGATATGTGTTTTTTTGATATGGTCTAGATATTTCTGGTCAATGTCCTCTCTCTTGCTGTATCTATCTATATCTATCTGTCTATCTATCAGTGCTGTGTAAATTCTATGAGGAAAGCTTATTTCACATACCTACTTTCATTTTATCACGTCCTGTGTTTTACCCCGGTGACTAGAATCATAAGAGAGAAAACATAACCCTAACAGAAAACAACTATTATTACTATTATTATGTTAACACTTTTATCAATTTGACATATACGTGTTTGGTTCAAGTTAAAGCCCAAAATAGAAATTCAATTCACCTATAGCTACTGTATTTAGTCTATTTGTATATAAGTAAAATCTGCTAATAGATCCAAGTATATAAAAGCCTAATATTTTAAATGAAAAACAATAGACAATTAAAAGCTAATTGTATTTTGTCCAATTTTTCAATCAGTTCCTCGGTTAGTGTAAGTCTTTTTATAAGCTCTACACAGTGCCACTTAAGAAGAGAATAAGAAGAATAGAGAAATGTTATGAACAACATCTTCAATCTGGAAGGTGAAAAGATGGTGTTAACAATAAGTTTACCAAATGTCTGGCAATAATAATCAATAAAAGTAGAAAGGATGTTATGGATGTCATTAAGTAAGACAGATTAGACGCAATGCTACTCATCTCTAATGTAATTTATGCATTGATCTTGGACAATCATGAATTTCCATTTGGTGCATTTGGAATTTTACAAAATTTAGCAATGTCAACAAAATATCCTGATTTAAACAACAATAGGAATGTTTTTTGTTTTCTTTTAAATCAGTTTTCCTTTTAACTTGTCATTTATAATAACTATGCAAATGTAATAATTCACTGATCTGAGGAGTTCCTCAGATCAGTGAATTATTACATTTACATACGTCTTCTTCTAAAACTTGCTTTATGTGTAACACTTGAAGTTTTTGACTCTTCTAACCTTTCATACTTAAAAAGTGCTAATGGTACAAATGAACCCCAGAATTTAATATTTAAAGTTAGTGTTAATTAAGCTGACTTTGCTCTTTTGGTATTTTTCAAATTGCTTCAAGTGAATCCAGACAGTTCAACTTTTGTTTTATGTAATGTTCATAATAATATCTTTATTTTCAAGTTCAAGGAGTTAATGATAAAATTATGGTTAGCGATTAATGTTATGTGCTTTCTTCCAAAAATAATAGTTATCTCTTGTATAAAATGTAATCCTGTAGCAGGTTTGTGAGACTGCAAACATGAGACTCCTTTATTTCTTCTGTTTTAATTAAAAGAATATTTTCATTAAATAAAAATAATGCATTTTTGGCCTTTTCAAAATGCAGGCATTAATCACCTGAATAGATTCATCTTGAAACGGTTGAACTGCACTCATTTTCCATATTTGGAATAACCAAAATCATGATGGGATACATTTGTCCCAGTAGATATTTATCACAAGACAGATGAAAAACAAGGTATTATCAGACCACCTACAGATCTTTCCTGTTCAGTCATGTGACGCAAACTAATTTCTGCTTGGCTTTCAGACTATGATGACGTCATTGTCTGTGGTTGTAAAAGCCGGGAAAATCTCATTTACTTTAGTATTCGGGACACATATGTCCCAATAGACTTCTAAAAGAGATCTACAGGACATATAAACCTTGGGATATACATGTCCCAGGAGTTTCAAAAGGGTTAACTTAATGTTCATTTTATGTAAATAAATTGTGCACGGCAGACACACTTGTCTTTATTTTAAAGAAAGATTGTTGCTTGAATCTTGTTTCCTGTGGGAAAATAAAGCTGTGCACTTTTTGTATTTTACAAGATAAGATAGGATTAAAGGGCTTTGTTTTCCTTCTCCCAGGTGAATTCTATTTGTATTAAACAGATATAACCCACTCACTGTAAAGAAGAAGAGAAAGCAACTGCCTCTTCATCTATTTCACTCTTTTAAACTTGGTGAAATATTTGACAGCTTTTCCTAAGAAATAATTCTCTATTCAAAGACTATTTAAGGCAATACAGTGCAATTAATTGAATTCATAGTTCAACTGTCCCATTTTTTTTTATGTGCCACATTTTCCTTGCAAAGATTTCATCAACATATGAGTATAGCCAAGAAGTATAAAATTGAACCTTTTATTTATATTTATAGCTAGCAATAATAGAATAGTAATAAATATTGCGCCCGTCTTGAAACAATCCCATAATAATATCTCAATAGTTTTAATGCAAATGTCATTTTTGATGTAGCCTTTGAAGAGAGTATAATGTAAAACTTCTGAATGCAGAAAAAAATACATCAGTTATATGTGCATATATAATATATCCCTCATTTGTGTGTGTGCATGTCAAGGTCCATGACCCGCATTCCAACCTCCATGGTTCCAGAACCAGATTGAACTAGCAGATGTCATGAGAGATCGGGTTAGATTAGAGTTACAACTTAATATTTCTGACCCACATATTATACACTTACTATGTCTTTTAAGTACTAGGGAGTGATTGAAGCACAAACACATGGTAAATGTGAATAAAACCTTTTGATAAAATGAGGAAATGGGGTCAATGTCGTATTACAGTTGATGTGTGGGTGTAAATATGTGAATGAATGGTTTGGCTTGGAAGTCCTTATTATGGGGTCCTTAGACGGCAGGACCATATACACGAAATAACCCTCAAGGTGAAGTGCGACGTGCACACAGCCAACCATGCCCTTTAAATGAAGGGTGTGCATCCTATGGTCCACCAAGGTGGCACAAATAGGAGCAAGGCCCCTAGGTCATAGGAGTTTCAAATGCTCAAGCTAGCTGGGGGTCTGACAAGTATTCCGACAGTATGGCTGACCTCAGTAGTTAAACCATAGGACGTGAACACTCTGTGGTTGGTAGATATCTGAGCTGGCTATAGAGTTCTACCGTCTCTTTGAAGGCAATGACAACAGTACGGCTGTGTGCAAATATAAGCACAGATCCTAGACACTCCCACAGAAACAGATGTGTGCTGGCTGTAAAGGTCTGCATTACCCTCTCAGAGGAGTAACGTGATAATATAGCAGCCTGTTCAAATTTGAGCCCAGGTTCAAGTCACACCCTTGGGGGATGCTGTAATGCTAGCAACTGGGACAACAGTGATAATATAAGAAATAGAAGTACAAGTATGGGTATATACCTACCCTTATCAGCCTGTTTAATTCTAACTTTATTGGCCTTTTCTTTTGCTTAATTAGTAAAGTTTCAACTTTGTTTAGGTCAAATTGTAGGCTTTTGTGGCATTTTCTAGCATTTTTAAACTCGACAAGCCAAAATGTAACCTTCCTCTGCCCATACCCATAAAGCGCAACTGTCCCTCTGCCTTTTTCTTCGTTTATTTTACCTTTAAATAACAGATGAAAGAAAAAATGGTAAAGAAAGTCGTTAGATATGTATTAATAAGTGCAATTGATGATGATGATGATAATAATAATGACAAAAAAATAAATGAGAAAAAGATTAATTTCTTATTCCTGTTACAACTATACAAAAAATACATTTAATCAAAGATTAATTTATTAATGAATTTTTTAAAATATTGGTATATTTTTTAATTTGTTCCACAGTATTTCTCTCTTAGTTTTACACACTTTTAGGACTGTTTTATTAGTTAAATAATTTTAATTTATTCAGTTGAGTTATAGCTTCAAGTGTATGTAAATAGTTTGTTTTAGCAACACAGAATTTTCAAGTGTCTGACATAACCATCAATGAGTACTTTACAGGCAATAAACTTTAGCTGATTTGATAAAAATTAAAAATTTTAAAAATCTATATGTAAAAAGAAAAAATACACTAAAGATGAACAAGTTTAATTAGGAAATTTTAAAAAAATAATTTTAAAAGTCGTTTGCTACAAATGAGGTAATGTTATTTCTGCATTCCAGCCGTGTGTTCTATCAGTCCTTTGTCTCTGAAAAATATCTTAAGAATGGTTTGATGGAGCTTCACAAAAGTTGGAAAATAGATAAAGAGAATGTCTAAAAGCAACTGGAATTCTCTTTGAGATTGATGGGTGATATCAGCATTTATGTCTAATTAGATTTAAGCTGGTCATTAACTTTACTAAAGCTAGAGAAATGTTCATTTGAAAACAAATAATAAATCTTGCATTTAAGGCAGATATAATTGTTTTTTTGCTACGAATAAAACAAGATAAAAATTGTCAGATGAATTAGTATTATTATTCTGACTTGAAAAAAAGGTACCACAAATGCTTGGTGTTAAATGTTAACCATGTTGGCTTGCTTTGTTTAAAACATTTTATTATAGGTTTTTTCCTTAATATGTGATTAATGAATTTCCTTCTTCCATCAACTCAGAATCACTGCAATAAATATTCTTGCACCTACCTGACAAGAAAGCAACACTCAATAGCTTTCCCCTCACCCATAAGAGAAAAACAATCTCAGATGCCAATGACATCCCAACCTGCTTTTGCAAAATCCAACTCTCACTGCAATTGTCTTTCGCTTAACAGAATCTTGCTAGTCAACCCGATCTTGTTAAGATTTTACCAAACGTCACAAGATTCTAGAACACATTTTGAGGAATTGTCACTGATTTCCAATGGTTTCTCTGACCCGCCAACATTTCGAATCTTTTTGGCAGCAATCAATGGCAACTTTCAAAAGAGATATTAAAGTATGTTCACTTTATCTGTATTGATATAAGTTGAACCTAATTAATACATTTTTGTCATCTCAATAAGGAATATGAGGAAGGTGTTGTCTGTAACTGAGCACAACGTACCTGGATTTAGCAAGTTGATTATGAATGAATCCTTTAAATATTTCAGACTCTAATTAAGAATAAAAAGAATGTCAGTTTCCTGCTTTTAGTAGGATTGTCAGTTTGAAAAGAATTCCAAAAGTCTATTATGAACATTTTGTAGTCATTGGAATATATTACAATCCCCTCATATTGTAAGTTAGCAAAAGTTTCCAGATTTAGTCAGATCGTGTAAATTAGAAATGAATGTTATATATTCATTATATTAGAAAAGGTTTGTTTTTGCTAGACCTCATCTGACCCAGTTTGAAATAATTCCAAATCAAGGACAGGATCCTTTAAATTTTAATTACTGTAACCTTAACTCTAAAAGATGATGGCTTATTCTGCTTGATTGAAAGCTCTCATTGGGCACAATGGGTTTAATGTACAAATAATGGTTACTGGAATAGAATATAGCTACTTGGAAATTTCTGTTCAGATGCAAAAAGATACTGCCTAGGTTTTGTGGATTTAAGAGCATATAGCTTTATTATAATTCTTAATCAAGTTGAATAGTTTCAGTTAGTCTTTATTCTTTTCCACAGAAGGGTGTCAAACTTAGCAAGGATCAGGATTTAATAAAAAGTGGATTAACAATAAGTCCTAGAAGCCCATTAAGAATCTTTGCAAAAAGTTGAACTTGTGTTCTCCTGAAAATGAAATCTACAGACTCCACACTCTCTTCCTCGGAAGCTGAAGTATAAGCTTCTTGGTTTTATCGAAATGTGGATTTAGGAATGGTTCATTGAGATGTTTTGTTTACCTACAACTTATGGTCACTGGGGTAGAATATTTCCACTTGACCATCATCTTCTTCCAATGCAGCATGGCTTCTCTCGCTACTTTTCTTCTCTCACTTGGCTTCACATTTGATATTGTCTGCTAAAAACTCTCTTTCTCCTCCAAGTTCTGCAAGCTTATTTATCTACTACAACTGCTTCCAATGCCATCATCTTCATCAACTGCACACGTTTACCCTCTCCAATCTAACACCGCACCATTGCAGCAGACAATTCTGGCGCCATTACACCATGCACTCCAAGATCGTTTTCTGAGCACTCTTCCTTTCATATTTTGATTCAATCTTCTCTTCTACTTGTGTCGCTGTCATTTCATCCAAGTGCTTTTAGTTCTCTCTCTCTCTCTCGTCTTTTTGTTGATGTGAACTTTTGCTGACCTTATCTAGTCTGTGTATTGCTTCCGTAAGAGTCTGAGAAGCACTGCTCACTTTAACCTTTTTAATGCATCTTCATTGCATCTCTTCAGATACTTGTTGGACTTAGCCAACTTTGGCAAAAGGTCAGATTCGTGAAGCACCCAATCAGGAATGAACTCACTTGCAATGGCTTGCAAGATTAGCATACTAACCATCACTCTATGGCAGGTTGTCTTGTATTCAACTATTCATATGTGTGTGTGTGTGTGTGAGGAGATATATGATTCTTGTAAACCAGTGAAACTAAATAATTAAACTGGATTTTGGAATATCAATCTGCCTGCTTTATATTATGGTTGAGTATTCTAGAGTTGATTTCACTTAAAACTAAGTGCATGAGTTTCTGTTTGATTGCAGTGGATAATATTGTAGCTTTTACTGCACGTCCCTGCTGTGAATATGTGATGCACACCATTGTGTTTGATCTCAGGTTGTCAGAATTGAGTCTATGAACTCAATTTTTTCAGGATGTATTTTTACCATCAAGCCAAGTCTCTGTTCCCAAATCTTCCAGTTTGTCTATTTATGACTTGTATTGATTCTCTAAAATCTCTTTACATCTCAAACTGTGAATCCTGTTTTTTTTCTCCTCAATATCCGCTCTGTCAATTTGCATGTCTCTCCACTGCTAAATATCCCATAACTTAACCCATTGTACCTGAACTCTGTCATCTTTAATACAAAAGAAAGGGAGTTATTCTCTCTTCCATTCAGAAGACAATTCTTTAACAATGAATAATAAAGTTCAAAGAACCCATAACAGACAAAGCAAGTTTATATTTGAACATGACTGCTTTGAGAACTTTACCTGATTTACACACCTTAATGTGCTCCACTGACACAATGGGTTAATGTAATCAAATGTAATATTTCGCATGAAGAACTCTGCGTGCGTGTGTATGCACGTGTGTTTATTCTTGCTGCTTTAAATGGCCATGTGCATCTACAATCTATTTGATATTTGAGAGAGAGTTTTATTGTTTCTTCTAATGTTATATTCCCTGCTCTCTTTGACAATTGCACACTTGTGCCAATAATATCTTTCTTTGCTTTTATTTTCTGGTTACATCAATATTGTTTTACATTGTTATGAACTTGTCTTTCTATATTAATATGTATTTATATATGAATATATTCATTATATATAACAAGAATTTTAAAAAAGAAATCGGGTGTTTGTTAGACAAAGCTAACTTTGGCACAGTGCCACAATCATGGAGTACTCCGTAAGAAACAAACTTAAAAGCAATGGTTTGTAAGAATAACACTCTAAACATCCCTATACAGCAGGCATCAGAAAATAGAGCCGACACTCTAAAATTCTGGTCATCAACCACTACTGTAATTTCTTGCTAATGTTTTGAGGAAAGGCTGAAACCTAAATATTCCTGTCTTTTTCTTCTGTCAACAACCTTGATTAATCTCATCACTACTATTCAGGTACATGAGAAGAGTTAGTGAACTTTTGAGTTGTTGCTGCACTGTAATCCGATCTGATTTAAAAAGAAAAAGTAAGGCACTATAATTAGGATTGACATCATACTCTCATGTAACTGCTCACCATTATATATCCTTAAATCTTTAGGTGTGGAAATATGCTTATTTACCATATATATATTTTTAGTGCATGAAAAAACATGCACTACAAATTCCAACATAGTTACAAGACGTAAACCCAAACTAAGGCTTTGAGTTCATCACAGTTTAAATGCATCAAATCAGTTGCATATTGGTAGTTGTAAAAGCAAACATCTGGCTTTATTTTCTATTGTTGACTCAATTAGTAACAAAGTCTTGCTTGCTCTATGTTTAGTGCAAAAGGTAATTGTGCTTGGTGATAAATGACACGTGAAGATTTTGATATGTAAATCTTGTTATTAATAGCAGAATATCTGTATCTTTCACTAGAGCAGCAATGGTTCTCCCTATCTTCCTTTGAATCAATTGAAACTGTTTGAAATATGTTTTTATAGTGGATATTTGCCAATGCCTTTTGCCAGGTTTTGTAGTTTGTTTTTCCTGTTATTGTACAGCCTTTAAATTTCCCAAATTGTCACCACTTTGAAACTGACCAAGCAGAATATTACCTTATCTCTTGTATCAAAGAAGTACAAATTAAAACTTCATAAGTAATTTATATAATATTGGTTAGTGATTAAATTTTAAAATGTCCCTCTTCATATTATCTCCTTTATGCCTGAAATGCATTGAAAATATTGTTTCAGTGTCTAAAGAAAATAGTCTTAGGTCTTTTTGGTTTGTTTTTGACATTTTGCAAAGGCCTATTTTTTATACTACTGAAATGCATTGAAATCATTGTTTCAGTGCCTAAAAGGCTACTTTTAAGAGCCTGACAGGGTCTGGGAAAGATATAACTTCATTTGATATTTTGATCTTGTGGCTACAATGGCTTTAATTCACTGATCAAGCTACTTAAGTAGAATATTTTAAACAGAATTTATTTGCTGTGATTTAGATTCTATGGTTTTAAAAGTAGTTAAATCGTCACTTCCTGACACCAGTCTTTACAGGGGTTAACTATTTGTATTTGTTTACATATTTATTGGGTGTACTTTTTCTGTTAACATCACTTTATAAAAATAATAGACAACCTTTTAAACTAAATGTCTTCAGATCTTGGCTTTTCATTTGTTGATATGATTGAATTGAAATTTTTCTTGTTTAAGAAAGAGAAATATTGGTTTATTTGGTGGACCTTTTTCTTTTCTTTTTTTGTATGTGTGTGTTTAACATTGTTCAACTATTGCTCATTGAAGTGACCTTTAATATTAACCTTCTGCTTACTAATTCTTTTTTTAAATCCTTGAAGTCTTAGAAAATAATTTCTCCCTCACTCCTCCATTCTGGTAATCAAAATAATGATGCATCATTAGTTTAGATGAAATTTTGTTGACGTCAACCCCATATTCATTTTCTTAAATATTTTGGACAAAGTTTTGATCAGTCTGTTCTCCAGTCATTCACAGCAGCTTAAGTGTTATTTACTGCTAATATCTTAGCCCATTTGGTGAATGGAATTTCCTGGCTTTTACCAGCCCAAGAAATACTTGTTTCAGGTCACTCTAAATAGGAAGAGTGAACCATTTTAACCGTGCCATCCCAGCTAAATATGGAGACAAAAATAATGTCAATTTCTGACAAATCTCTCTAATTTCTTTATAAATTATTAAACATTTCAGAGAGAGAAAAACTTGGTGTCCAAAATTTCTGTAGAATCTTGTTCTGTTAAACTGCATTTCTTTTGGCTGTTTTTCCAACCAAGGTAAGATGGACCCTCTGTGCCCACTTTCACTGTAACCCCTTTTCTTTATAAATATTTTGGGCTCAGCATGGCTACTAATTATTTCAGATATTTATTTTCTTCCTTGAGCATCTTTCTACAAAAGTTTTTGCTGCTTTAAATATTTCAGTTTTGCACTTTACTCTTTTTTTTTATTTCACTGGACTTCTTTTTTGTACACTGCCAATTTTTGTACTCATATTTTTCTTCATAATAGACATTATTTCAGGAGACACCAAATCTTGCACAAAAACCTATTTGAAATATTTCCAAATTATATTCTTTTTACCTTGAATTTTATATTTTAAATCTGAGCAGGTTTATTTTGGGTTTTTTGTGTTGTCGTTAACTGCTACTATTCCTTCAGAAAACCTTCTGGACAGACTGTAACAATTACATCTTTCTCATCCACATGTTCCAAAGGTAGTCTCAATCACAATAAAATAATTTCTTACTTGTTTTTGTTCTCTCTAAAACTTATGTTTGTGTCATGATTAAGTGGATGTTTGTGAGCAAGAAATTAATAAACAATATTTCTAAGAGACAAAATTTTACTACTTTTAACAAAATACTATGAATACATTGTATGACAGGCATCACTGTTGACAAATCAGAAATCTTCTTGTGAAAGTTCAATGACAGTCCTCCTACACACATCAGTATTTATAAAGGTTACCAAATCTGATTTCTTATCAATTTTATATTTATATATTCCTTTTCCTTATGAAAATTATTACACATTACTACACAATCATTAAACTATTATTTAGTTTATAAGAGGACCGTATACAGGTTTTTCTGCACTTCCAATTATCTTTCTCCAAAAATCATTATAAATTTGTTACGTTAGTGGTTACTCGGAGGAGGATACATATGTCTAAATAGAATTTTACAAAGGAAATATAATATAATATATATATATGAAATCAAATGATG
>VCCN01004471.1:839391-870167 GCA_006491835.1 Architeuthis dux | reverse complement strand
TATATAATATTTCAGGCTGATGGTCTGGCACTTAGTTTAGACCAAATTATGTAAGAATGCATTTTCCTTACATTTAACCTACCAATGGTTTCTAAGATAAATGCTTCAGTTCTGGTGTAAAATCTAAATACCATATCATAGCAATCCAAGAGAATGTTGAACTGTTAAGGAAGGGAAAAAAACCTCTCTGTGCCAACAGTGTGTGACATTTATAGAATTAGTTGATTAACTGTTTGATATAAAGAAGTAAAAGATGGAATGGTGGCTCAAAGAAGATTATATTATTGAATTAGTCTTTACTTGATCTCAATTGGCTCAGCAAAACTATTCATCCAGCAATCCTTTGGAACCAAGACAATTTCATGGTCTACCTTGTGTGTGTATGTTTTTTTAGGTGAGGGTAGTTCTATCTATTCGGGGTATGATTAATCTTCATACATTTATTATACATTAAAGAGGAGTATTGATTTACAGCCATATACCCTTCTATACAAACAACTCTATAAATTTTGATTAAAGTAAGCCTTACATCATCTCCTTTTGTGCAAATAAGCAATGTGTGTGTGTGTGTGTGTGTGTATTTCATTTCCATATTATGACTAAAGACTTAGTGCGAAAGTATTTAATATATGCACATGTATTACTTGCAGACTGTTGTTACTATAGTTGCTGTACTCTCACTTGGAGATTTGCTCTTTTGTCCATGTGGGCCTTGACCTCATATGAAATCAAAGATATGAGAAGGGGATGCCAACACAATGACAATTTAGTGTCAGCATCCCCTTCTTGTACTTGCGTTTTTTAACGTATTTGTAACTGTTTCTTTCAACATCCTTTTTAGCTGAATAGGTATTAAAGATATATCCACATACATTCACATAAATATGTGTACATGTTTTTCTCTGCATGACTCCTCCCTTAAATGGTATTTTTATATAAATACATAACTGAATAATGTTTTCTTCTTTCTCTATTGTATGTATCTCATATGTATATTTATATACTCAACTTATTTTTCTTATATAAATGTCTTTTCCGTAGTTGATGGTTTTTTAACCTTGTTGAAACCATTGTTTCAAAATGATTCTTTTAAACTTGCTGAGATTATAACAGATGAAACATGATAAAAACAATCTATGGGGATGCAAGTCCAAAAGAATTGTGTATCTATAACAATGCCTCATCTCAAAGATTTACACAAACCATATTTTGTATTTTTCTCTAAGTAATCCAACTTTTCTGTTTTCTGAATACAGATTTTCCTATGTATAAATCATAAATGATTTGGTTAAAACTAATCTAGTCATGTAGGAAAAATAAAATAAAATAGTGAAACACTTACACATTCCACATGTATTAATATATTTGCATTATTTTCTCCATGCCTTCACTTGTATTGGCCTCTATGGAAATTAGACCTTAAAAATATCAATGAAAAAAAAGTGGGATATTTCCTTACCTTCTTTAAAAAATAATTTTTCGTTTTCTTTGTTTCTTTTCTGTAACATTGATATCTAAAATGTAATATTTTAGATATTTATGTATATTCTGATATTAGACAAAAAAATACAAATGTGTATCTTTTCATCTCGAATATTTCAAAACTATTGAAGCAACTAATGGATCACAAATCACAATTTCATTCAAGTGTAATATTTGATTACCAACTAACCTATGTGCATGACTTTGTAGTACTACTGATGTATTTACTCCTTTATTGATCAACTTAACCAAACTATTCAGTCCTATTTAGTTGCCTGTACATTTCATGTTCACTAAAAATGTTTTATAAAATAATTTTACTTTGAAAACATGAAGACTTTTATTTAGCCTTTTTCCATTACAACTTTTTTGTGTGTGTGTGTGTCAAATGAATTGAAATTGAAGTCTTTTGCATTTTCTTAAAGCTATAATCTTTTACTATATATTCAAATTGCATACCCAAATTCCCGGTAGAAATCCTTCACAAATTTGGACTCACAAATGTTTTGTACATTGAAATACCTGCATATCACTATACTGAAAAATTATATTGAATTTATGTCAATATATAAATCTTTCATTCTATTTACAGCCTATATTTAACCTCAAGATGTATTTGTTTTAGTAATTTGAAGTGTAGAATTTATAAAGACATTGGATACTATAAGTTATCCCTATTTTGGAAGTGATTACCAACTATGGTCAAAAAGAATTATTGTAACTTGTATGCATTGTTTGTTTGCTATGTTATTAATTTTGTATGTGTGTTAAAACTTTTTAACTTTAATTAGTAATCTTGAGCATGAAGTTTTTTTGGTAGGCATTTATTAAAAGTATATAAGTCTTTAGGGTTTGTGGATTTCTATACTTAAATAATAGCTATAAAACTTGTATTTAAAAAATATATTTTATCACTTTTTTTTATCTTCAATTAAAACCTCTTGTATATTATGTTTTAAAGAGTATATGCTTTTTCTCTTTTTTAATCTAAGGCAATTAAGTGTCCAAAGCCCTTTTTTTCCTCCCAGTTAATGAAGACTTACTTGTGTTCATTTGTCAAGTAAAATTAATTTTCCTTTTTTTTTCTTTCTCCGCAGTATCCAAATCAAAGATGAAGATCCCAGCAACTTAAAACACAGCATTGTGCAAACGCTTGTGTCTCCACCGGGACCCCTACCGTCCACATCGTCTCGCACTCCTGCTAGTCCAGCGAGGGGCAGCTTTAGCCGAAAGTACAGCCTCATCCAAGAAGAAGCAGTTGAAGAAGAAGGTGTCTGTGAGGAGGTTGAATTTAAGAGTGTACGTTCTGCAGAAAACTTGGTGGACTCCAACAAACGAGCTTCATCTGTTGAGCAAATTCTTTCTTTGGACACAACAGCTGTTCGCCGGCCCCTTCACTCGGTGGCCAGTTCTCCACAGCTTCTCAATCAGATCTCAGAAGAACGTGAATCAGATGAAGAGGAAGACATTCCCCTGACGGTGCTGCCTAATTTGTCAACATCCACTTCCTCCAAAGTAGCCTCTAGGAATATCTACGGCTGCCGTGCCAATATGGCTTCGCCTGAAGTTCTGCATAAATTTGAGCAGCACAAGAAGCGGCGCGGCACTGGTCAACGGGGCACAAGTTGCAGCAGCTCTGACGCTAGTGACACAGATGATACAGACAGCATTGCTCGCAAGGAAAAGTTGAAACACAAGTTTGCGACACGACGTGACAGCAGTGACCATTCAAGTGACAACGATGGACCAGGCGGGGTTGGTGGGATGTCTGGGGGTACTCGCTCTGTAGGACAAGGCGGTACCACTGGAGGCAACAGGCAGAACAATAAGTCAAATGACAACAACCAGCAAGATAAATCCTCTGACAACAAAGGGAACCAAGGGTCCAGTGGAAAGAGTTCAAAGGGAAATGATCCCAACGGTGGCAGCTGCAACCATGACTATGACAGCAGTGGGGATAGCCACACTGGTGGAGGAAATCAACCCCAAGCAGTGCTTGCCAACTCCAACTCGGGTTGCAGTTCACGACTGAGCGGGATTAGCATCAACAGCTGTGAGATGAAAAACTCAAATTCTTTGGTTTCGTCCAACAACAGCTTCTCAAAGCTCTGCATTGAGGACCATCTGTGCTCAGGGCAGCAGGACTGCAAGCGAGTGAAACAAGGACCCCCTAACGACTTGGATGTGAACTATCTGAATGAACTCAACGCTCAGATCTGGGAGGTGAAATCCCGTGCGAACAATGACTGTAAAGAAACGTCAAAGGCACCCCTACACGAGGATGTGTTGTCTATATGCTCGGCAGATTGTAGTTTGCACATTCGAAAGGGCAAACGGTTTGGTCGTCGCATCAAGACGGACATCAACCGAAATGGCCTGAAGCCTGGCTTTTGCAAGATGGCTGGCTCTTCCAAGTCTAGCAGTTCGGTCAAGGTAGAGACCAAATGCTGTTCACTGGTCTAACTTATTGTTGATGACGATGTTGTTGTTGCTGCTATTACTACTATAACTACTATAATATTAATGGACTAATTAAGTAATTGAAGGCTTCCACTTCAACACCTTACTTTGTATTTGGAGCAGTGGCTTGTGTTTTATTTTTTTTTTTTTTTTTTTTTTTTTTTTATTGGTACTTGTTCCCCCATTTCCTTTACCATCCTGCACCCCCCAACCATCTTCCTACCATTTCAGCTCCCCCCCCACATGCCTGTATTCTGCTTTCTTTTTGGACATATCGACCCACTATCATCTTTGTCACCATTGTCATCACCATCATCTTCATCGGTTATTGAAGCTTGCTAAAAGAATTTTTAAGTTGTTTCGGTTTCTCTCTTTCCCTCCTCCTCCTCTCATTTTGTTTTCTTTCTTTTTACCCTAACTTCACTCTCCATCTCATTCTTTGGAAAAGCTGAAGTCCACAATCTGCTGTGACAAACCAACAAGAATTTATCTTTTTTGAACTAAGAGAATATATTCAATGAAAGCAAAAGAGAAAGAATTTAAGATATTAAAATTGACATCTACTTTCCTTACTCTTTATCTCTCGCCCCTTTCTTCCGCTCTCTCTCTCTCATGTCCCCATCTTCAGACCCTTGCTATCTACAGTTTTATTAGGTCCTCAGTGTAGGATCTTTTATAAAGACTCCAACTCCATCTGAAAACACAAGTTTATATTCTTTGACCCTTACAGTTTTAGTCATCACCTCCAAATTCGATTTTCTTTTTTTTTTCTCTTTTTTTCTCTTTCTTTCTACTCTCCCAAATTTCATCTGTAGGGTCTTTGGTCTGTCAATTGCACCAATTATATGTAATTGGTTTCAAAAGAAGAGCACTTTATTTATTTATATTTTTGGTTCTTTTTCACCTATACAGAACTTTTTAAAAACCATGCAGAAAGCAAATCCCTCTTCCCCATTCCTGATACATGAAAAGAATTAGCTTTGCTTAACTACATACATCATTTTAACTTGTATTTGATACACCCTTTAAAAATAAGGAAAGTTAAAAAAAAGACTTTTAGTATAAAGTTGTCCTGTTAAAACTTAGTTCCTATTTTTCTCCTTTTTAAGACCCCTCCCCACTTCTCTTTGTATATTATATTAGCTGCATGGGTGGGCATATTGAGTGGGGAGGGAACTGCTTTGTCCATACTAGCTGGGTAGTTTGTATTTTGTTAATCTTTTTCTATGATGATGGTAAATATTATCATCTTGTTTTGTTGGAAATTTTTTTAATATTATCATTAAATAAATTTCAATTTCAAGGCTCCATCTTGAAATGGATTACCAAGTTGATACTGAGTTTTAATACCTGTGTCCAGTTTATTTAAATAAAAACAAAAAAAAACTGGTAATTGGTAAGTGTATACACATACATGAATACTGTGTTCCCATAACACACACACACACACACACACACATACAGGGATTCACATGGTTTGATGGCTCTACACCCAAATTTACTACCAAATCTCAAACAATTTGGCAATACAAAAAGTAAATCTTTTTTTCATTATTTAATCTTTTTTTTCATTTGACGTTATATTAACTTATATCTGAATGTTTCTTACAAATTTAATACAAACCAAAAACACATTCTGTTTAAGAAATCTGAGAACTCTTTGAGGGTGAATCTTTGGAGATATTTTTTTTTTAATTTTCTTTCTACACTATTTGTGGAAAATGATCCCTGGTCCCTAACTTTACCTCCTCACCCTTTGTGTATCCAACTTGTGAACTCCATTTGCTTCATTATGAAATGATTCTTCAATTATGAATTTTAAAACTCATATTGAGTTGAATTGATATTCATTATCCACTTTTTATTTATTTATTTATTTTTGCTTTTTTTCATTTCTTTTTTTTTTTTTTATAACAATTTCATTTACTTATTTTCTGCTTTGGACTTCAAATCTTTATCTGATTACATCAGCATGTATATATCTTTTATTTACATATACCCACACAGACATATAACATACAGACCCTTTGGATGACTGTTTTATAATGCATACATACCTGTGCAAAGAATGTCTACAGTGATGGTTATTGTGCAGATGTATGAAGATATGTGTGCATTAGACATAGAAAGATATTAGATGGCCACAATATACAAGAATATTTTCTATATACACTAATATGCTTTATGAGGTAGATTTGTAGATGTAATATATAAGTTAATGAACAAAAGTGCACATGACTAAATAAAAAAAAATAAATGCAGTAAATACAAACATGCCACACACATCAATTCTTTATGTGTATCCATCTATAGATATATTGATTTAAAAGCTCATACGTTTATCAGTAACTTGCTGAAAATACCTTATCATTGTAAGGTTATCTTATACAACAGACCCCTCATCCAAACCTGCCCTTTTGATTGTTGTTGCTAGTGGCAGCAGCAATATGGAAACATTCTGTAGACAATACTGTCTGCAATTTATTTTAATGATAAAAACAACTGGCACTTTTACTTTTTGATAGAAGAAAGACAAAACTTGAAACAATCTCTAATTTTTAAATCTTTTAATCAAATAAATGCATGTACGGCAGTCCATTAATATTTGATGATAGTAACCTTCTCTTAACAGGGGATTTTAGTTGGTTTTTTTGTTGCTATTGTCAGTGTCACTAACTGCACTCAACAATAGCTCTTTTTGTTAGTGAATGCAGCTTTTATATACACATAAGTTTGGTAGAAGCTAGGTTCATTCTAATACCCCTATCTTTGTTGCTTTTATCAGGATTTGAACCCATGTATTCTGGGTATCTGATGCACATGGTTATCTTAAACCCTATGCAGTAGTTACATTGATCCATGCGACAGTTTAGACAACCTTTTAAGTGATAAATTTAGGTTTAATCTATTCTTTTTGCTTTTCTATCCTTGAAAAATATTTTCTCCCCATTTCTCAAACATGGGAAAACTAGAATATTTCTCTTATTGCTTTGAACATAGATTGCTATATTGAACTCTTGTATTTACTTGACTAACTGTAATTGCTATTAGTGCCATGGATACTATTGCTTATTGGCTTCTATCCAGGGCATTTAGAAGTTTTGATTCGGTGGGAAAGTTGTTGATTGTCAAAGTTTCCATAATAAGTGCCAGGCAGGTGATGCTTCTTATCACAAACTCAAAAAGATAAGGAGAGCTTTGATTCAAAACAAAGCATAGGATTTTCCTTAGTATCCACAATACTAACCTAATGTGAATATCAACTATAAATAATGGCTTGTGTTATACAGACAATGGTGGGTCAAAATATTAAAGATGATAATGTTGAACTAAACAGATTCTTAAGTTAAAGAATTGCCTTGTTTTATTTATATGGAAACTTGATAATTGTTTTTTTATTGAATATTTTGGCAGAATGGAGTTAAAATACCCCAGTCTCCTTTGCCTCAGGGGATCAATGTCTAGAAGACTGGACATGTCCTGGTGGCACAAGACATTTCATCTAACTAGTTTTACAAAGTGCTTGGCTCTTTTGCACCCCCCAAAGGGTTTTCTTGAATAGGAGAGAGATAGAGAAGGTATAATGTTTGGTTCTCCCTATACTATCCTTCACATTGTGTGTATGGCCAGTTCAAATACTTTTCTTTTTTTAAATTGAATTTTAGATGTACTCTCAGGGTTTTTTGCATCTTAAACAGATTTATTGATTATCATTTACTTGTAAATTTAGTTTTTTACTTTTCTATTTGTTTCCTTGGACACTTGTTGCATGGTGGATATTGTGTCACTTACCCATTTCTCCTTACTCCTCAAAGATCCACACACTTATCAATCAGCCTATGCTGTTTGATTTCCAGTCTACTGTTAAAATGTTGAATTATTCAAAGCCTCCAAGTTTTAGTGCGCCTAGAGATGTCTCTCCTTTATCAGTTTTTTCTTTTTTTTTTAATAAAAAGCTGTCCTGCATACATATTATTCTGTTAGCTTTTTGTATCAGCCAGCACCTGAAGATGAATATTTATCTTCTAGTTTTTGTTTTTTTATTGCTGGATTCTGTAAAAAGGAAGCAACCCTTTCACTCAGATTACTTACATGTAGTCTCTTAATAAATCTAAAATGTGTTGGACCCTGTTAGCATAAAAAAGTGAAGATTCTACGCAATGTACTTTCAATGGGTTTATCTACCTGCCAGAATATCCCATTCTATAATGGAGGGCCTATTCTTTACCTAGCTTCATATCCTGGACATACATTTTTCAAAAGTTTCTGGTTTATTAGTAAAAAGTCTTTTAAAAATCGCACTGGCAAATTTACATTTCCGTAAAAGTTGCTTCTGTCAAATAGGTGTTTCTCCATTTCCTTTACAAAACAGTTAATTGCATCTTACATAAGTGATAGTCTTAACTAAAATTGCTATCAACTGTTTACATATCTTATATTACAAGTCAGTATTTTCTTTTATCATGAATTTGAGAAGAACATTAGCATTGTCAAGAATTCCAAATAAGCATATTCAGGATATAAGGCATGGTAAAAAATATAAACTTTATAGTTTGGGTTGAAATTAGTTTTATCATTTCATCAATAGTCCCAGAGAAATGTATTCTCTTTCTAAATACCCAACCAGTTATCCTAAATTCTCAAAAAAGAAAAATTATTTTACAGAAAGCCATGTTTTTTTGTTTTTTTTTTAATTTTTAAAAAAAAATGTAGCAGCGAAAATAAATTGGTTTGGATTCAAACGTTATGCGGTTACATTTTTTTTTTCTCACTCTCTCTCCATCCTTACAAAGGCATTCATTGTTCTGAACCTTAAATGCTATCTGCTCTACTCCAGGAAAATTGGCCAGTTGCTAGTCTCCCAAACTAGGCAGGCTGACACATGGGTTTAAAAGTAAACAGATAAAGTGACATTTCTTTTTGTTTTCAACTCTACTCCCCCCCCCCCCAAAAAAAAAAACAAAACAAACCCATCTCTACAATCTTGGGTGACAAAATGTAGGATTTTTTTTTCTTTGTCCATTCACAGGTTCTTCTGACCATTCTATAAAACAAGCAAGAGTTGCATATCTTGGTTTGGTCAGGTGAAAAAAAAATTCTCAAGTCCATCATCCTGTGTTACATTGCCCATTTATGGCTGTGTACCTGTTGTGGATATTGATTTAGTGCCTCTGTGTGTGTTCTTCTGTAATCAGAATTATCAGATTGTTTTTATTCATCCTTTAAGCTAATGGTCTTCATGAATAAATAAAAATCATTGTAATTTTTTTTTTGTTCAACTTGGCCTCTTATTATTAAAATTGCACTTTTAAAAAAACCTTAACAGCATTAATAAATTAAAAGTCACTGGCAAAATTTTGATAGGAGCTGAAACCATTTTTGTTTGCTTTCAGTGCAATTCATTAGTTAAGATGTAAACCACACTTCCACTTATACCATACAAATTTAGTCATGAGAAAAATGTGTGTATTTTCTCACATTTTCTGCTCCTAAACAAAATTTGTCCATGTTTCTATTTTCTCTGATTTCAAAAAGGTTGTTTTGAAGGTTTTTAAAAGATATTTTTTCAAAGTGAGACCAGACAAAGAAAAGAAAAAAAGTTGATAAACCTTGCCTTCCCCTCTATATTTTTAGGTACTTAATGCAGTCAGCAAGTACTCATGAGATTTTGTTTAGCTCCGTAGTTAAGGCAGCACACTAGTTGCCAAAAGGTCTGATGTTCTAGTCTAGGAGGCATCAGGCTGATGTGAGTCATTACCATAGCCACCCTGATTTCAAACCAGGACAAAAAGAGCCCTACTCTCCTATAATCAGTCTAGTACTTTTACAAATTATCCATACCCAGATAGTACAAATGTGCTGATTTGAAATGTTTTAAGTAATGAAAAGGGAAATCAACAAAAAGGTGGTATTAATATTATGTGAGTGGTTAGAACTAATGGCATTAGTGTTTTCGCATATGTGATATAATAGATTTTCTGCTATTTCTCATCTTTTTGCTAACCTCGTCACTGCCCCCTTTTATCCTTGTTTTGTTAACAAGACCTTTAAACCAAAATATACCAGCTGTTGTATTATCTTGTCCCATCTGAAACAATTTTTTTTAAAAATTCAATTCTATCTTTGTTCGTAAGTGCAAGTTTTTGTGTCCATGTTGAAATAAAACATGAACAGTAGGCAGGATACAGTAGAGGAGTTTGTTGAAATTTTTGTCTTTCTCAACTCAGGGCTGAAAAACAGAAAGTTTGGGGGGGGGGTGTTATGCACTTCTTGTTGCTGGCCATATTGACAAAAAAAAAGAAGAAAAATAATATACATTTGAACAGGGCTGTGGAGTCGGGGTCGGAAGCAATTTGGGATTATTGGAGTCGGTAAAAATGTACAGATTCCGACTGTATACAGTTTGGTTTTTTGTTGGTTTTTTTTTTTACAAAAGAAAATGTCTTAAAATCAGAAATTCAACTTATACTCTAGTCAATAAAAAATATAATTAAACAACATATTCCTCAGATATTAACGCAATAATGAAATTAAAAGCCTCTTTTGTTCTCATCTAGTTACTATGGAAACAGTGCATCCAACGTTATAAGCGTGTACGGATGTATGGTAGTTAAACTTAGTATAGAAAGGCTCCATAATTCATTTTACTTAAAGTTGTAATAAAAAGCAACTAAAGAAAATTTAAGATGAAGGTAAAAACTAGTCAAAATTATTAATAAAAATATTGTTACAACACTTCATCTAATAAGAATAAATCAAAGATTTCTCTATTAAGACTACTACATCTCAGATATAAACAAAAAACATGGCATTGATTATCGGTTGTAAGTTTAAAAGGGTGAAAATCAGCTTCTAAAAGCCAAAGTGGTTAAGGCAGCCAGGCGTATACTGGACTTCCTCTGGCTAGAGAGTGAGTTCAATTCTCACCTTAGGCTTACTGTTTACTCGTTGCTGTAGAATGACGGCCCGAGTCAAAATCCTAATAAAAAAGCAACTAAAAATTAAGATGAAGGTAAAAACTAGTCAAAATTAATCATAAAAATATTGTGCCTTGTATGTTGTGTGCTTTCAATCAATATAATTAGTCTAATTACTAATGTCAGAGTTGGTGGTACCATACATTGGGGAGTCGGAGTCAAAGGTTTTGTGTACTGATTCCATAGCCCTGCATTTGAAAGATTTGAACTGAGCTAAACAAATTGTGTGACTAATTTTGGAATATTTTTTTTTTCTATTTTATTTGATGATGACTGCATGCTGTGAATGTGGAAGTATTTTTCTCTAGCTTTCCATCATATCCTGGTGAATATTTATTTTGTACGAATATTCTTTTTAAAAGTTAAAAAGAAACTTCCATAAAAAAGACATGTATGTATAATAACAATGATATTGGTAATAATAAAAATAATAATCTACCTGTGCGAGTGATTCAAGTCTTGAAAATGGTCTGTTTATAATAGGACAGTATCTTTATCTACTTTTTATACATTTTTCACTCTTGTAAACTGAAAGGCTTCATGTTTGTTTCCATTCCCTTAGTGTCCTTATTTGGCAGCCTGTAACAGTTGCTGTCATCATCATCATCATCATCATAATAATAATACAACCACTAACTGTACAATAAATAATATTCAACAGGTTGCTTTGACTTGTAAAGTTTGTATTTACTTTTCTCTGAAATGTCTCTTACTAAAAATGGCTCCTTCTAACTTGCCAATATGGCTGACAAATGACTTCAGTTTTAAAAAATGAGTAGCGAGAAAGAGTCAAAAATAAGAGGTTTGTTCTCACAGGATAGTAGGTAGTATACTTGGCTACATCACAAGTTGATGTCTGAATACAGGTAAGTAGATTTTTTAGCAGGCAGTCTGCACTCTGCTGGGAGATTATTGCTAGTCTTACTGCTTTGTTTGTAGTCAGTACATTTGAGCAAAAAAATTCTTACCCAGCTCATCTTCAAGAAAAAGAAAAAAAAGAAATGTTGCCTTGAAATTCTTTACACATTCCCACAAAAAAAGCCTATTTAAAAAATTTTAAAAAATTAATCTTAAAACGAACAAACATACACTCCTCATAATTTTGTGGTGTTAATATTATCCTAAGATCTCATTATCCATCTTACACAATATAATTTTTTTTAAAAAGGAGTAAGGACAATGTGAAAGGTGATACTGTCTGGTTTTGCTGACCAAAAGGATCATGGGAGTGTTAAATAAGGGATGTTTGACTTGAGTTTCTGGAACCAGGCCATTATAAGAGCAATATTTTCCTCATTATCAGTACTACATAGTTATTCTTCAAGGATTAAAGGCCAAATAAAATGATCTATGTATAAGGTTTGCCTAAAGGGGGTTGCAAGTGGAAGCTAAAATCCAGCTCAGTTCATTAAAGCCATGAATATGGGAGTAAATTTAGTAGTAAGGTCCTGACCCCATTTACTGTATTTTGTAAATAAGGATTTGTTTCGGCTCTGTACTCAACTAAGATGGTGGTCTTTGCTTCCACAATTAAAAAAAAGAAATAATCTGACAATCTTTGTTCTCGTTACCATGACTTCCTGTTGCACAGACTAACCAACCTCTTAACACTTTGCAGTTTAAAAATAAATAAGCGTTGCTCACAGATATTCATCTATTTGCTGGATGAAAAGGTTTTGGATACTTGGGAGGGTAATAGACCATTTAAAAGTGAATTGTGTATTGCTTTTATATTTAATCTTTATTGTAACATTACGCTTAATTTTAAAAACTAGAAAGCACTCAGAGCACTCACCTCTGCCAGCACTATTGGCACTAAAAAACATTGTTAAATTCCTGGATCCACCACAAAATTTAATTATTCCTTGACCCATGGCCAACCCTTCTACAAAGTTTCATTGGAGATATTGTGTGGACAAACATTGGTGAATATATAACCTTTCAACATTGTTGACAGAGGTAAAAAAAAAATTTAAATGTACAGATATTGAGTTACCTCCGTTAAAATGTAACGCTAGCCTTTTTTATTAACTGGTCATTTTTTAACCTCTTTTGATGGACTATTCTCTGCTGCAGAATAATAAAAAATGTCAAAAAAAGAAATTCCTGGATCTTCCCCAAAATTTAATCAATTCTTCTGTAGCCCATGGCCCAACCTTCCCCAAAATTTAATTGAGAACTTTTGTAGATATTTCATGGACAAACAGACGGACACAAGTGAATAAATACATCAAATACTGTCTATACACCTAGTGGCACCACTAGGATGAATTAACTGATATGAGATATCCCATAGAATGACCAGTGGAATGAGAACAAATGGATGGACACATATACATTGTACATTCAATAAAAGATATGGTCAAATATTCAGACAGCCAAAATGTGACTAACAACCAAGATGACAACTCTAGTCTGAATAGATTAATTCCTCATCTCTGATCTGCTGTATATTTCAAAAGCCAATTTTAACCTAAAAAATAAATAGTTATGACCTGATAAAGTGTGTATACATATTTGAAGGAAGACTTTCTGTGTAAACCATGATTTTCCTTGTTTTCTTGGTTCATAAACCGGTCTATATACATATTTATATAACTTAGAAAATCTAGATGCACTTTTAATAGAGAAAAAAAAACACTGGTATAATTTTAAAATCAGTGTCTGTATTTTAAAACTAAGAACAAGGTGCAAAAGTTGAAGCATTTATCCCTGCTTATATTAAGCAATAAAAATTAAGTTGTAGGAATTCTTGAAAAGAATAGCAAGATGTACATTTTGGTTTATTGCCATTTATTTAAATTTAAAATCAGAAATGGTCTATATTGAATGTATCCAGTTGATTTCTATTTTCAAGTTTAAAAACAAAAACTGAAAAACATTAGATACAGTGACCGTTGGACATTTGTAAAGTTTTAGTGGAATCAATAAGAAAGTTGTTTCTGAAAACATTAGCACAAAAAAGTATATTTGCCCTTGAAACTCCAAATTTAGAGTATGATTTTTGTTTTTATGACATTCAATACTGGAGTTATTTACTTTATTTCTTAGTCTGAACAAGGTCACTCTACTAAGAATTAAATTTAGTAGCCATAACCTGCAAAACTAACCAACTAATTTAATTGGTCCACAACTGGTGCCGATGACGTTTGATACTGTAGGCATTCATCATGCTTGTGGGTTATAAAAGTGTAGGCTTAAGGAAAAATTCATAAGCCTGATCACCCAAACATTTTTATTAATCCACCTGAGTCTTGTGACAAGTAAACCTGAATGAATTTTAATCAAAAAGACAAATGTTAACTTTGGCATAGAATGCAGGGTATGGTACTTATTTTCAAATTCAAGTAATTTCTCTAGTCCTAGTTTATTCTCGTTTCATAACTTGAAAGATTCAAATTGGAAACTCATATCTACTTCATATTTCCATTCCTGGAAATTAATAAGTTATTATAATGAAGATTTGCTTACCCTCTATATCATAAAGTTTCTCCATGAAAATTGCATCTTACTCCCAAAAAACAGTTGTAGGCTTTAGATATTTCACTCTAGATGGTTTTAGACTATAATTTCCAAAGAGTTCCGTGATCTTTTTAAGCAAAAAAAGAAAGTTAGAATTTTAAAGTACAGAAGGCTAAAATGGCTATATAGTTATCGTTTTTTGTTTACATAACTAAAACTAAGTTGAAATTATTATTCATTTTTTATCATTATTAAAACACATTTATTTCGATAGGGGTTCAATTTGGTTCCTAGTATTCATATATTACATAAAAGGTGAATAAAAAAGTTTCTACAAAAACTGACCAAAACTCATAACTACTATTTACATTCATGAAACACATAAAACTAATTATTTGCTATTCAAATATTATGATGTCTGTCATTAAAGAATTAACAGACAAAATAAAAAAAAGTTTCTAAGTACTAAAAGTTAGTCATAAAAACTAAGATTTTTACTTAAATTTCGTCATCCTTTTCAATTAATCTGCAGTAAATAAAACTTCAAGTTAAAAATATAAATGACAGATTTACCCTCATATTTCAGTTTGTTTGGAGTAAATTAAACAGTAAACTGAATGTTGTGTAAGAAGTGCCTACTGTTTACATAAAAAAAAACAACTAATTTATATTCAATTTTTATTAACATTCAATCGACCTTTTATTTTAATTAAAAAAACATAAGATATGATGTTGAGCAATAGTTAAAATTGTATTTACCCCCCCCCCCTAAAAAAATTGTTTTTTGTTTTCATAACTAAAGCTAAACAAGGGTGTATTGTTTTACAAGTCAACATTATTATTCAATGTTTACATTCACTATACTAGCTGACTCAAGGTTTTACAAGCGTAGGCTCAATATAGGTGGGGATAACCACCAGGAAGGTGGGTATTTCTAGCTTGGAAGTTATAAGCATAGTTCGTGGAGCCCTGTCATCCAGGCACTAACAGAGTAGGGTCAGAGGTAAGCCCTGATGCCTGTGGCAAAAGCCAATTTCTGGAAACACCCACATACAAAAATACATTGCCCCCCTCCCCTCCAGGAGGCAAAATAGATATGCGCACGCCATACTTCCATTCTTGTCTCATCTACTGGCTAGTAAGAAGCAGAAAAAGAACAATTTGGTTCACTTGACGACTTGTCAACATCAAAAATGACATTTGACATACCGTATTTCCAGGCTGATAAGACTATTATAAACTGATTTATTCTGACTAGTGTCCTCATCTTGGTTGTTAGTCGTATTTCAGCTGCTGTGCCCTCCGGCCTTCTTCGGGTGCCTGTCATAGTTGGTGACCATCTGGGAATTGGGAATCGAACCCTTTATTCAATCCACGGGGTAGCATAGCAGAATAGGAACACTCTACCCTTGTAGATTGAATTAAGGGTTCAGTTCGAAATTCCCAGGTGGTCACCAACTACAACAGACACCTGAAGAAGGCCAGGGCAGACAACAGCCAAGAAGTTATGACTATAAAAATCAAGATAAGGATACTAGTCCAAGTAAATCTGTGTATAATAAGTTTTCTCTATTTTGTTATAAAAAATTTGGTTATGGACTGGCTTTTTTTTGTCCATTTTATATACATTTGAATTTAAATAACTTCATTTGCTGTAGAAATCTGTTATGTCCGAGGATTCTTTTTTTTTTTTATTAAAAGATTTCTGTACTTTTTCTCACAAAACTAGTTATTTAAGCTAAACAAATTTTCACTGTTGCCCTTACTTGTCAAAGCCCTATTTCTGGCAGTCTACAATATTCTGAAACACAAAGGTCTTTTGGGTTGTGTTTAGGACTGATCATACACAACCCTACTATAATATCAGTTAATTTATAAACTCCAAACTCTGACTTATTTTTCTCACTGATTTTACAGCTGTTACACTTGCCTAGCTTTTCTTCAAAATCCAAATCTGTCCATGCAGTTTTTATCAAGCAGATTTATTACGAGTACACAGATTTGTGTGAATTTCAAACTATGCACACTTCACCATAAAGCTGTGCCACAGGTCAAAGTCTAAAGTCTACTCTTTTATAATTTCTAAGCTGTCATGACAATTACACTGATGCAGTAAATATCTCTAACCAGCAACAAAATTAGGCCAAACTGTTGTGAAGTTTCTTATTTATAGAAGTATAAAAGCTTATGAAAACAAATTGCCTTTAGCAAGAATGAAACTAAGAGCTCCAGAATTCTTGCCCATGTGTCCACTAACTGAGGTGCCAGAACATTTAAATATATTATCACTGGTTTTATGTAAAGATTTCTTCCCATGTGTTACCATTTTTATCGGCAGGCCGGTCTGAAACTTTTTATTTGTATCTATGGTTTCTAATATATAAATATTCATGCCTGCTGGATTTTGTTTAGAAATGGCACAAAATAACGGTCTATGAAATTATCAACGCAAAATAAAATGATGCTTAGTACTGTATGACTCGTATAGATGCTAACAAGCCAGAAAAATCATGCTTTCTATATTGGCCTCAATTGAAGATATGTAAAACTTACTAAGAATCAAGACTGACACCCTTTTGGCTCCTGACTCTCTACCCATTTCGCTCTACGTTTTTTGTAGTGGCTGTCATTGACCAAATTAAGTTGTTCGGTAGGGAACCATTTTGATAAGAGCTGGTCTCTTATTGTTATTGCACGTCAGTCCCACAAAACAGACTCTAACGCTTGCCTCATTCTGTGCTGACTAATATTTCACTTAAAGCTGCTGCTGTTAGGCATGTGAGACTTCATCTGGTTAACAATAACCCATTGTACCTGAAAAGTGCCTTAACGTGCAAACAAAGCAGAATACCTGAAAGATTGGCTTTTATTACGTGAACTGCAGTATTTTATTTCTCTTGGGCTTTGGCTCAAAATTATTTATAAGGACAGATCAGGTTTTGGTGACCTTGATCCTTTTCTTATGATATCAGCACTCTTTTGGTACAATGGTTTATAGTTGAGATGGAGGTTGATTAAAAACACTCTTAAACTTTTTTTTCCTCCAAATTTTTTTAGTGTTGATAAACATAACCATCAGTCCTGAATATTCTTTCTCTTGCTGCTGGCAGCTTTCAGGGATATTTTTTTTTTCTTTCTCATACTTATAAAAATAACTCAAAATTATTAATATTGGTGTGTTTAGATCCAGACTGTGCTTTATTCATTTTTCCCCCCATCCCTCTTTCACCCTTTTTGTACATTTATACAATTTATTCAAAACTCCTTTCTCCATTGAAATAAACCTATATTGTTCATCTTTGAATAACAAAATCCTTTTCTTTATCCTTAATGTGTTTTATTCATTTCTTGGTGGCCCTTTTCTGATTTCTCACTACTTTATTAATATTCAAGAATGTGTGGATATTGGTTGGTTTGCAATTTAGAATGGAAGATACAGTTTGTAAGTTGCGCAAAAGTTAAGTAATTATGTTTCTTGCTGATGCACTGGACCATTTGCAGCCCAAAAGATTGCATTTTTATATATATATATATGAAATGCAATTATAAGATCGATACACATATATATCTCACTATCAATAAATATGTGAGCCTGGAAATTTCAGTGTTTTTTGTTTGTTTTTTTGTAATATTTTAAAGTTACAAATCATTAAAAAAAAATGTTGAAACCACTTCTTTTTCAAATGATTATCCCTTGATTTTCAGAAATGTGTACATGTATATAATAAATATAACCTTGAACATCATCTTGTGGGGATAGCTTAGGACAAACGAAGTGTAATCTTACATTGTATTGTTTACACTATTATTATATGGTGTGCAATTCCTGAAATTTTGTTTTGGGCTTGATTCCTTTATCTAATTTCCAATTGCTGCTGATAATTTTATTTCACTTTTTAAAAGCACTTATTTTCACACAAGACAATCAATCTCTTGTCTTTTATTATAAACATTTCTCCCCATCTTTTTTTTCTTAAATTGTATAAAATGATTTTATATTTTACATAAAAAGCTGGATGGGAAGATAGAAAATTTATAGGGGATGTTTGGCACTGTACATTAAATACAAATATTAATGATGCTTTTAATTGGCAGTCACTGGCCTTTTAGAGTCAACCCCCCACCCCCAAAAAAAACAATACACACAAGCACTAAAAAAATAAATTTTTAAATCAAAGTTTGTAGGTGGATAATTCTTAGTTATATTTAAAAAGTTAAAGGAAACTTTCTATTTAATGTGGCTTTTGTTTTCAACATATTGGATTTTTCATCGTAAAGTGCTTGAACACAAAAAATATTCCAATCTTGCCTTTAGTATTTTTTCTAAATTTGTAACTTTATAGAACTACACATTTTTTTAAGTTTACAAAAACAATTAAGAAAAGTATTCAATATTTAGCAGTAATCTTTTTTACTGAATCTATATTTTCAAGATTGTTGGAAGTATTTGGGTACAGATATTTTTGTTTACCTTATCCAATAAAAAAAGCTGTCAACAAAAGTTCATTGTTTGCTTTTCATGTCAAAAGGTGCTATGTATCTCTTGGCAGTGAAGAAGCTATATTGTGGTGGTTCTAATGGCTTTGAAGAGAGAGTATTTTTTGCCTATGCTTATGTCTATAAAATGCTTTGTCTACAAGTGTACTATTTACTTCACTATCAGCTGAACATAAAATCTCATGACAGATTTTCTAGATTCTTTTGCAAATGTCAGGGTACAACAATATTTGGTAAAATGATTGATTCTTTCCTAGAACAAGGTGGATATACTGTTCAAACAAACTGCATTCTGTTTTATGCATGTATGTAAATACACACATAATATATTACCACCTCTTTGAGGAAAGAGAAATTCTTGGCCTTTAGGCTAAGATCAAAGTGTAGTATCTGTTCTTCGAAACCACCATGGCCTCGAAGTTCAGAGAAACGCGTCCCTTCTGGGATCCTTGTGGCATGATCGGGTATCTCCGGATACCTGGGAGAAGTTGTATAGGATATCTTGGCCCGCTGGTCGGGAGGCGATCACCATTAACATGCTCGGGATTCGTCCGGAGAAGCTTTTGACCACTGACCAGCTTATCCCGGTCCTCGTGGCATTTGTCTCAGTGACAGGGATTTGGGATTCTCAAGTCTCTAGTCACGAGGGACATGGGATCCCCCCCCCCTTCTGAATTCGGCACTAAATGACCCACCAAGGGTCGATGTGCCGTTAAACAAAACAAACATCTTTGAGGAAAGTAGATGGCTCAAATAATTGACATATTCTCAGTAGGACAGCTATTTCTTCTTGTGATCAGGTTTCAAAAAGCTAACCATTCAATTTCACTTTAGAGGACACATAAGTTGAACAATCATTATATCAAAGAAATCCCCATTCTATAACTAAAGCAAAAATAGCAACTTTTAGAGAGAGTGACAAAAAATAACAGGTTACTTTTCTCATTTCTACTGTTTTAAAATAAATACTGAGTTTAACTTAATCTAGCACAAGGCAACTAATAATCATAATGGAGCACCCAATCAGTATTTTACTCACTAACAAGGGCTTGAAAGAAAGAAAAAAAAGCTTTTCCACCATTGTACCATGCCAGATGCTTTTATCTGAATTATGTATAAAAAGGTGGAAAGAGCATAAGGATTTATTTATACTAAGCCAAGAGTTGCACAAGGACACATTTATGGAGCATCCAAACTCACTCTCAATGGCTTACGAGATGAAGATACTGTCCTCAAGGTCATTTTTTTTAAAAGTTACAAACGTATGTGTGAGTAAGTAGGTGATAGTTGGAGATATTAATAAGTTCTGTTGATAATTTAGGATGATGAATTTTCAATCAATTGTTAGTAGACAATGTAGAAGTTCATATATGATTTATTTAGTACCAAAACAAGTAATGTGGCCTATTATGACACACGGGGAAATAAATTAGAAAAATGTTAATAAGTTAAATTTAGGGGATTCAGTTACATAACTGAACCTAATTGAACTTCTATGCTTAACTTATTTGATATATGCCTTGAAAAGCAATAAAGTCGGATAATTTATCTCTCAAAGTTTGGGCTATGGTAATAAAATCCCATTTGGAGTTTATTTGTTACAAGTGAATGAAAATGGGTTAGTCATAACTGACCTAATCATTTTTTTCTACTCTCTTTTCTTTATTAAAATCCGTTTAGGTACTATGCAATTAGATACTATGCAATAAGGTAGGTTTTAACCAGTGATGTTGCACTTTACCCTGGGAGTTTATTTACACATTCATAGGACACATTTTAAAAAACACCAAATCATCATTCCTAGACAAGTATATGGATTGCAGCACTTGTACTGTAAAATGATGTGCCATAATACATGGTTGGGTTTTCATGGATTCAAAAAAAGAAAATATCTGCTTCATAAGCAAACAGTAACAGAGTGCATACTCAACATTGAAGCCCTGTATGTTAGCAAGTCGGGTCTCCGTTAAGAAAACATTGTTGATCTTAAGTCAGTGTTTGACTGAGTGGCCCTGATTGAATGTTGTCTTACCAAGAATCATAAAGATGTGTTATTAGGGATCTCATCTTTGGTATTAAGATGGCAAGGTTTTATACATATGTAATTTAGGTATCATTAGGAATTCCTTTTTTTCAGGAATTTAATTAAACTGCGGATTCAGCAACAAAGTTATGGACACTGTCAAGATAGAGAGAACGAGAAACTGAGGCAAATGATTGTTTGCATGGTGATGACAGAGTTGAATATTTGTGCTATTAATTTTGGAGAGTTGGATATCTAAAAATGTTCTAAAGATAAGAATTATATTTACTCGCATATACATTAACAATACAGTAACCAGTAAATCATTGAACTAAAATTATTGAGTAATTATTAGAATAATGAAGATTTCAGTGTGCACTTCACCTCCACCCTCCAAAGAAAAATAAATAAAGAGAAAATTATCTCACTTAAGCACCACTTACTGAGTTATTTCTGATATGCTCCAAAGAGTCAATGTAGTGTAACTACCAGTTTTTAGTGTGTGTGACTTCATGGGTATAATTGACTGACCTCATGGGCCCTATTCCAAATCAAGGTCCTGGAGATTCCTGAACAAATAACTGTTTTGCACATACCTCACGAACACAAAACAATATTCAATGAAAACTGGCACAGATTTGATTGTCCTATTCTATTAATCTTCAATATTCATGTTAGTGTGCCAGTCTCTCTGGAGTATTTCACATCAAATAAGTCTTGGCTTTTTAATGTCATTTCCTAATATTTTCTCACATCCTATGCATGGATTTTTCCTTTTACCTCTCACTTGGTAATTTGGCAAATATCAAAGAAAAATAATATTGTATATCGGCTACATAAATGTACTATTGAAATAGTGTGTCAATTATTTAGGACTAATATTTTGTTCAAATGGTTCTTCAGACAATTGAACTCCTTGTTATTTGTGTTGTAAACAAGGAGTTCAATCATCCGAAGAACCATTTGAATATTAATGACCCTTCTCAAAACTATAGAAAAGAACCATTTGAATATTAATGATCCTTCTCAAAACAATTGAAAGGAACCATTTGAATATTAATGACCCTTCTCAAAACTATAGATAATATTTTGTTGCCTACTGATTAGTGTTCAGAGTTAATAAAATACAACTGACGACCCATTATGGTTAGAGAGAGAATGTTGATTTTTTTTAAAAGATACTTTAGTAAGAGCTTTCCTAGTTAAACTCATTAAAAATAGCCAGTATAAAAACCATTCTTTTTATTGGCTGTCCATCCTTTCAAAATGCCATGCTTCTTTCAAGTTGTTAAATTACTTTGAGAATCATAAGTTTAGATGACCATTAGTTTTGTCTCAGTTTCTTGTGTATTTGAATATTTTAGCAGATCTGATTCTTACTAAGAACTTGTCATATTTGCAGGCAAGAGAAAACCTATTGAAGCAGCAGCAATTAAGAGGATCCTTGTCCTCATCAGAGTGAGGGTTACAAACTTTGGCTTGCATTGTCTCCAAGCCCTCTCTGGACTAATCTGTTAGTAAAGCTCATTTGTATGGTGGGTGGTATCACCAGGATTATCTCCCAAGTGAACATTTCTCATTGGTCAGTGCAGCAATCAACTGAACAAAAGAGGAAAAGATATGGTTTGTTTCACATTTGTATCATCTTTTGTTGAAGTAACAGATCTTGATAATAATAATAAATATAATGCCTTGTCTACAACTCTCAATCTGCAGTGTGTGCCGCTTACCTCTCTCAACCTATTTTCAACATTTTATGACACAATTTTAATGTCGTTAATCATTTGTGCACATACAGACACATGTAAATAGAAAGCAGGCTCACACATATCATTTTTAATTACACTAACACGTATCCCTATTTTCTTAAATCTACAATGGAAACGCCTATCAATCACTTCAGCGTAGCTTGGATCATGGGGTAATATATTTTCTTTTAATCCAATTTTCAATCAATAATCAATTTTTTTAAAAACTGTATAAGAGTCAATTCCTTACTCAACTGGTGAATAATGATTCCAGAGGCCTTGGGAAAAAACATTTTTTTATGCAAACTGAGAAAAAAAATAAATAACATATGATAAATTGAATCTTTATACAAAATCTAACCACTTTTATATAAATTTCTATTTACTTGTCTTCTAAACATCAGAAACTTTCACTTATTGCATTAGACTATTTGAATTGTATTTTTTGCCTCGTTTTTAGAAAAGGAGTAAAATCTTAAGTGCTATTCTTCTCACCCCCCGCCCCTGCTGAAAAAATATAAAAACTTATAAACCTAACATTTACTGAGTTTAAGCTTTCAATTTTCTTTCTAAATATATATTTTTTTATATTTATATGTAGACGCATCTTAATGAGTTTATTAAATCTGGATATTAAGTTTCTTATTTAGACTGTACATTCATCTAAAATGTCATTTAATAAGTGATTAAATCTTCATCTTTAATCATGTGATAATACTCAGCAGTTATATACACTTCTAGTAAGCACCATGGCCTGACACCATCAGAAATTTTCAAATTGTAGCTAAATGAATTTCACTGTTAGCTTTATGAGATGAGTGTACACTGTAAACACTAAACTTCCCACATTGTCTGAGTATGCTTCATCCTATTATATACTGTGAATCTATTCAAACTGCTTACTAGTTTGGGGGAGAGCCTGTTCAATTGTTTCATTTATATTTGTAAATTGAGGGATCACTCTCCTCTTCCATTATATTGATGGCTGCAATTCGTAAATCCTGATAAACAAATTTGGTAACTTTTTCACTAAATATTTATCTCCGTTTTGTTTTGTTTTTTTACTTTGTTAAATTTTATGTTAAATCTAAAAATGCAAAGAAGGAATTGATTCTTTTCTTTTAATCAAATTTGTAATAAATTATATCAGAATTTATTTATTAATGAAATTAATTTAAAAAATATTGGGTGTTTATAGTTTATCAGTCAAGTAGATCAGAGGTTCCCAAACTTTGAAGTGTCATGTCTATTTTCAATATATTTTTTTTAGCCTTACCCAATCCCACAATCATAAATGATGAAATAAACTACAAAAAAACATTTGTAGGTAATCAATATCTGATTGCCAAGCAAGAAATATATTTGATTTTGTTAATATTTACTCCGATCATCCTTTCATGAAACAAAAATATCAACAACCAAATCAAAATATAAAGTACTGAAGCCCTAGTAATAAGACATGAACTTCCATGAAATAACAAAATCTACCCCATTACTTAATGAGTAACAAATCTCATCTCTTCAAATAAATACTTTTTCTTTATCCTCACAACATAAGAAACACTAACACACTTTCTTAACATGTCAATTTAAAATGAAAAAAAATATATAAAAAATATATTCTTAAAAAGAAAAGCAGACTTTATCAATAGATTAAGATAGTAAATAAAGGCTACCAAAAGCGTTTGATTCAGAAGAGAGATTTTCTCCCAACTATCACATATGAGAGCAGTTTGGAAATAAATGAATTCATGATTATTCAGAAGTCCTGGACAATAACAATTAAAGAAATTTATACTAATTTTTCAATAAATCAAGCATCAGATTTTTCATCAGTATCAGCTGGATGATCAGAATAATTTTCATACTAAAGCTTAATATTATAAACATGATTACTGGGCCATAGGTTTGCATTTTATGGATAAAAATAATTTTTTCCCCTTTTTCTATTAACAATCTGAAATTTGGTAGTTCTTGGGTATTACAAACACTTCAAACTAGGCCTGCTGTGGTGGCTGAAGTTGTTCAATGGTCAGTGTTCAAACCCTGCTTAAAAAAAACAGGATTCCAAATGCTGATTTTTTAGGCCTTGTTCTGGACTAAGCTATGCTATCTACAAACACTTTAAATTTTCATCTGTAAACTCATTATGGTTTGCAATAACCACTCTGGGAACCGCTGGTCTAGATAAACATTTTTTTACTCTTTGTCCTGTTTTTATCAATAAGCGGTTCCCCAATAATGGGTTTAGATTTTTAAATATACTTTTGTACCTTATAGGGGCCACAGTTTGTTTATTTTTTATTCCATTTAACAGCATTAAATTTGTTTCTACTGCATTTCTTTCTCAACTTATTTATAAATCTTTTTCCTCATTTGTAAGTGTGATATATTGTCAAATTAAAAAAATAAAAGGAACAAAGAAAGATGCCCTATTTGTGTGTGTGTGTGTCTGATGCAACTGTTGATGTGTGTCGTGTGTGCATCCTCTCTGATTATGGCTGAAAGTTCCTGTTAGAATTTCTACTGTGCAAATCTTCTCTGGAGACATTAAACTACATTTTTTTTTTTAAATTCAAAAATATTCAGAAAAAATAAAAATAGGATTCAAGAATTGAAGAAAAAAAGTTTGTTGTTATTAAAAATTGTACAGAAATATAAATAGTCTTTTGTTATTCTTTCTGCTTAATTGTCTTGTGTATGTGCTTACTACTTGGCCCTTTTTAAATACTTTTGACAGTGTTAATAGTCTTTTTGAAGTATCAAATTCCTAACTGATCTTTAAGTAGAAAATGTAATAAAATGATCAGTGATAAGCCAAACCATTTCAATCATCAAGTACACAAATTGACATCTCAACACAAAGAATGTTTTTCAATATTATTGATATGAATGAATGAATGAATGGCTTGGCTTCACGAACAAAGATTTTGGGGATGGTTTTCCACAGCATTTGGACCATAGACGGCGGGGTCAATGTGCGGAGTAAACCGCCAGCCTGAGCAATGTAGTTTTAAGGTGAAGTGCGACTTGCCCAGGGTCGACCCCACCCTTTAAACCGAGGGTTTGCATCCTATGGGCCACCAGAGTGGCACGGATAAGACCAGTGACCATAGGTCGTAGGTTTGACAGGAGTGTCCTTCTCCTGACAGATGCCCGAGCTAGCTATGGGGGTCTGTCGCCCTCTTGCAGGAATGAACTGGTTAGACAGAATGTGAACAACCCGTAGTTGGTAAAAGCCTGAGCTAGCTATAGAGTTCTACCGACCCTTTGAAGGAGAATCAGGAGAGAACGGCTGCCTGTAGCTTTGATCACAGATTGTCATGATAGTGCGGCTGTCTGCAACTGTAGGCGCATATCCTCATGACAATACGGCTGTCTGCGACTTTAAGTACGGACCCTGGTCGCTCCTACATTGAGCAGATGTGCACTGACTATGGGTTCTGCTGACCCCGTCAGAGCAGTGACCCCGACAGTATAGCAGCCTGGGCAGATTCAAACCCAGAATCACGCAAAGGGGAAGAAAAAAAAAAAGATAAGTTCAAGCACCTAACAGCTTGGTTGGCATTTTCAGACATACTTTTGGAGACGACATTAACATTTTATATGACCCTATATATATATCATTTATTAAGAACAGGAGCGATGCATTGGGCCAGTGAAGCAACCTCATTGGCTGTCGCACGACCACACTGCCAGCATAAAAAAAGACCGCTGGGTTACCTGGTTGAGAGGGTATGATGTTGAGAAACCCGAAACCCCCGATGATACAAGGAGGACAACATCACTGAAGACTCATCTCGGGGCATCTAAGAAATGTATTTTTCTAATAAATTAAATAAAGTTATTTCATTTTTCAATTCAGTGATGGATTTCACAGTAATTGTGATTAGGTAAAAATTATATATATATATATCAAAATTTACAAAAGATTGGTATACTAATTTCTTTCATTAAATCCCTCTGCATCTTTATAATATATTTATAATAAGTTCAAAATTGTTTTTTTTACTCAAAACTTCTTGTCTATCATGTCTCTTTCAAACTGTGCTTTCTCAGTTTGAAAATAATTTACAACTTGATAAATAGATGATTTCTTTTACTTACACCCATGAATGTTATATTGGTATTACTATCTGAGCTTAGGAAAAACTAGTATATTTCAATTCAAAATTAAATTTTCTTAGTTCTACTTAGAAATGGTTGTTTTAATGACATTTTTACAAATCTCTAATTGGCTGTGTGTGACATAAAATTATTTTTATGATTATTGAAATGGCCTGTTAATGATATTTATTTTCTTCAAAAAGACTGGTAACCATTTACCTTAATCAGGCCTTAAACTCAGTGATTTAAATCCATACCAGAATTTAAATGGCATTTTAATGTACACAAATGTATTTGCAATCTAACTGTGATTACTATGCAAAAAACAATATAGTTGTTCACAAAGAATTTTTTAAAGCTTGATATTTGAAGAGCAAAGGGTAACGGTGATGAGCAGAATATAAATTTTTGTACATAAAACAAACCCACAATGGAGTTTTTCTCATCCATACCATCAAAACTAAAAACATCTGTTATTTGAGTTATACTGTGTGATACTAAAGTACTATGTACCAAGTAAATACCAGTTCATAAAAAAACATTAAAAATAAAATAATTTAAGAGTTGTATACATTTTTCCTTCGTTAGTAATGAACCTCACCAACTCAATTATTTATATTAATCAGGTTTAACACAAGTCTACTTCTCTAAATATTTGAGCTGATCACAGAATTGACCTTTTTTAAATGCCAGAATTGACCTGAACTTGAATTGACCTTCAAAGGTAACCAGAGGTCAGTGCCACTTATCCTATATACATAATCGGGTCAAGTTACCCTTGTACACAAATTTGCAGCCCATAGAGTGCAGCCGTCTCGTTAGATTTGAAAATGCCAAAATTGAGCTGACCCTAAGTGGACCTTTATGGGTTACCAGAGGTCCGTTAGATTTAAAATGCACCCCAAATTGACCTTTTGAGCTCATCATAGGTTATTGCCACCTATCCTATGTTCATCCTGGGGTCAAGTTACCCGTGTACACATATTTTCAGCTTGTAGGGTGCAACCGTCTAGGAGTCTATAAAAAACTGAAACAAACATTCTTCGTCCTTATAGTATTAAATATACGGAGGTCAATTTTAGGTCAAATGCACCCAGGCATGTGTTGGCCTCTGCAGGCAGTTCCAACACATCAACCTTTTTTTTTGCTCTTCCAAATATTTGAGCGAGAACAAGGGATGACGTGACAGGATACCAAGACTCATATTTTCCAGGCAGGAAGACTGGCTCAGCCAGTCAGGCTGACTAAGAATAGTATGACAAGCGATGTGTTCAGTGGTTCCCAATTCGGGGGGGGGGGGTTTAGTCAAGGTGGAATAAGGCTATTAGCTAAAAATAAAGTTGCCAAATCAGCCATTCTTTTTGGCTAGATCTAGCCATTTAAAAAATGTTTTTTGCTCTTCCAAATAATCGAGGGAGAACAAGGGATGACGGGATACCAAGACTTATTATTACAGATATACACAGATATTTCCAGGCAGGCAGGCAGGCTCAGACCAGAATTTATGACATCATTTGCCATAATTTCTCATAGTCGGGTGAATTTATAAAAAGAAAAACCTCACCTTACCCCCAAAACTTGCTACAAAATGGTTTCTCATGGTTGTTTGTAGTATCAGGTGTGCTCAATAACATACTAGAAGTCTACCACAGTCTGACCACTGGAAATGTATAATTTTCAAGATGGCGTACAAAGACTGTATTACAGACATACTTCATGAGTTATAGATGTACACACTATATAGGCAAATTCCTGGATCCACCTCCAAATTTAATCACTTCTTCCTTACTCTGCAGCCCACCTTTCCACAAAATTTCATTGAAACACATTCAGAACTTTTGGGTGCGAACGGACATGAGTGAATATAGAAATATATAAAGGAAAATAAAACAAAAAAAAGTGAAAAAATATCTCTCAATCAAAAACAAATTCCTGGATCCACCCCAAAATTTAATCACTTTCTTACCCCGTGGCCCACCTTTCCACAAAATATTCACAGAGAACTTTTGGAGATCATATGGACAGACATGAGCGAATACAGAAATGTAGGAAGATAAAGAAAAGGAAAAATATCTCTCAATCAAAATGAATTCCTGGATCCACCACAAAATTTAGTTACTTCTTTCTTACCCTGAGCCTTGCCATTCCACACAATTTCATTACAATTTATTGAGAACTATTGGATATATCATGTAGACTGACAGGAGCGTTTACAGAAATTTATGAAAAAAACTGCAAAAATATCTCAATCAAAAACAAATTCCTGGATCCACCCCAAAATTCCATCAACTTAGTCTTCCTTACCCTTCCATAAGATTTCATTAAAATTCATTAGGAACTTTTTGAGATATCGTGTAGACAGGCGGGAGTGAATACAGAAATGTATAAAATATTAAAATGGAAAAATATCTCTCAATCAAAAACAAATTCCTGGATCCGCCACAAAATTTAGATACTTCTTTCTTACCATATGCCTTACACTTGAGAACTTTGAGATATTGTACAGACAGGAAAATTCAGAAATGTATTTTTTTTTAAATGCAAAAATATCAGCCAATCAAAAACAAATTCCTGGTTCCACCCCAAAATGTAATCACTCCTTTTTTTTATCTTGTGGCTCTTCCACAATCTCCAAAAGTTCTGAATAAATTTCAATGAAATTTTGTTGAAAAGTAAGGCCAGGGTAAAAAAGTAACTAAATTTTGGGGCAGATCCAGGAATTCATTTTTGATTGAGAGATATTTTTCCGTTTTAATATTTTATACATTTCTGTATCCGTTCCTGTCTGTCTACACAATATCTCTAAAAGTTCTCAATGAAATTTTGTTGAAGGAGTGATTGAATTTTGGGGTGGATCCAGTAATTTGTTCTTGATTGAGAGATATTTTAGCGTTTTTTTCCATAAATTTTTGTAACCGCGATATCTCCAAAAGTTCTCAATAAATTGTAATAAGATTTTATGGAAGGGTAAGGCACAGGGTATGAAAGAAGTTTTGGGGCGGATCCAGGAATTTGTTTTTGATTGAGACATTTTTCCGGGTTTTTTTTCCTCCATTCGCTCATGTCAATGAAGTTTTATGGAAAGGTGGGCTGTGGAGTAAGGAAGAAATGATTAAATTTTGGGGTGGATCCAGGAATTTGTTTTTGATTAAGAGATACTTTTCTGATGTTTTATTCATATATTTCTGTATCTGCTACTGTATGTCTCCATGATATCTCCAAAAGTTCTGAATGAATTTCAATGAAATGTTTTTTCATAAATGCAGCCAACTAATTTGGCAGTCATACCTTTCCAGTGGTCAGACTTTTGATATGTTATCAAGCACACATGATACTACAAAATAACATTGAAAAACTTGTCTAGGGTGAATAATAAACAAGTAATGGGCATTATAAGGATTTGGCAGCCATCTTGGATGCCATCTTGAAAATTATACCTTTCCAGTCTCAGACTGTGATAGACTTCCAGTATGTTATTGAGCACACCAGATACCACAAAAACTGTGGAGAAACCTTCTGCACCAATTTTGGGGGGTAAAGTGGGGGTTTTCTTTTCCAGAAATACGCCCGACTACGTGATAATTATAAGAAATTACTGCAAATGATGACATCATAAATTCTGTTCTGTAAATTGTTAAAAAAATTGGCAACATGTTTTTTTCACATCTACTATACACATACTTTGATATTTCAGAGAGATATTGCTTGTAACATGATCTTCATGCTGTATGAGATAAGGCCCTGTACTATATGTATACTAGCAGGGAATCCGTGCTGCGGTTCTCTTACCAACTTAGCTAAACTGACATGTCTTACATATCTACAAATTTATTTATTACTAGCTGGGGGAAAAAGTAATCAACACTGACAGGTCATGTAGCTTCTCAACATAGGGATCACAACCCTTCAGGTGGGTCGAAAAAGCAAAAATTAACCTTTTGTGAAAATGCCAAAATTGACCTGACCGTAATTTTACTTTTTGAGGTCACCACCACCTATCCTATGTTCATCATGGGGTCA
>VCCN01004471.1:816866-835715 GCA_006491835.1 Architeuthis dux | reverse complement strand
AGAGCCATGGAAAGAGCAATGCTAGGGGTAACACTAAGAGATTAAACAACAAAAGTGGAGATGGGCCAGGCACCTAGTGAGAAGAGATGACAATAGATGGGGGAAAAGACTAACAGATTGGTGCCCATGGGATAGTAAAAGAAGTAGGAAACGGCCAGACACAAGGTGGAGGGACAAGATAGAAAAGTTTGCCGGTAAGACTTGGCAGAGATTAGCACAAGATAGGTTGTCATGGAAGGAGATGGGAAAGGCCTTCGTCCAGCAGTGGACTTATAACGGCTGATGATGATGATGATGATGATTAAATGTTTTTGAACTATTGTAAATGTTAACATTTATTTATGAGTTAATCAAATGTAGTTTAACAATAGTTTAATACTGTTAATACTACATTTGATTAGTTGATGTGGAATTTATTAGATATTTTGTTTGAATTGACATCTATTGATATTAAGTTTGTCTCGAAAGGGACGAAACGTTGGAATAAAAATATTGTTTGTACTACAAGCCTTCCGACCTGGTCATTTTACCCACATATTGTCAGATTCAACAGAATCCATATATATATATATATATGGGATATATTTGCTGTCCCATTCCTCACCCAGAAAGGACTAGTAACTTTTGTTTTGAAATGATGAACAAAAGCAGCAGAGAGAAACTGCCATTGAACAGTCATGTTGAGTCAGAAACACTTGGCCAATGAGAAGAGTAAGCAAGGACAGCAGGAACGTGGGGTCAAGTCAGTTGGTGTTTGGCTGCACATAAACACAAAAATGATGAACTAGGTCATGAAGATGTAAGTGGCTTATAAAAAGCCCATTGTATAAGCCAAGATTTGTGGCTCTCTAAATAGAAAATCTGGAAACAAAAAATGGATTGTTAACATGAAAAGGACATTAGTTTAAATATGGATGATTATTGACATTTGAGCTTTACTCTATTTCCTATGCAATGAACTGAAAGAGTGGAATTCATTCCTAACTTCAGTTTAGGTTTTAAACACTTGCTTTCCAACCTTCTCTTTAAATAAAACAAGTCATAGTTTTGTGTTTTTCTCTTCATTCTCTTGGAGTTCACATACATTTTTTTCTTCTATTTAATATTGATCTGTGTTGCTGTGAATTTATTGAATTATCCAGACACAGTAATGATAAACTACAAGACAACAGCCGTGCACAACTAAATTCCACCTGGTAAGTAAACAATATAGTATCTAGCATTGATACATTAGGTATGTATTTATTTCAGTAAACTAGTGTGTTGACGGACAGTGAGCAAAAAGAAACTTAAAAGTATAAAGGTCCCCGACAGAAAACAGTTGAAATACAGAGATATAGAGAGTGGCAATTAGTTGTTTATTATGACCGTTAACTCCAAGATACCCGATTTTTATTATTCAAACCATAAACTCTTTAAAAATGTTATATATTGGTGCCCAAGAACATGTATAACAATTTTCATTCTAATCAGTTCCAAAGTTCAATATTTTTTGCATGTCGACACATGGTTATTTACATATAAAATGTAAACAATCAGGTCAACTCACCATTTTTCATTTCCTCTGGTTTTATCAACATTATAGCCAAATTTCAGCAAAATAGGTCAAGATTTGAGAAATATTCCCAATTATAAATAAAAACAATGCTTTTGCTTATAAAATGTAAATAAACAATCGGATCAGCCATAACTCATCATCCCCCGTGTGGGATCTCTCCACAAGCCTACATACAAAATTTCATTAAAATATAGTAAGGAATAACAAAGTTATCCAATTGAGAAAAAGGACACAACGACAATGATGACAATGATGACAGACATCTCATAGTGAATGATAGTCCCAGGTGGCTTTTTTTCTGCTGGGGACAAAAATAGCAAGTGTAATATTAATGAACTAATACTTTTCAACAAGTTGAGCTTTTACTAATGATATAATTATTTTGATTCCTGCATATTTTTCCAGTCTCATAAAAGTACTATTCATGTAATATAGGGGAAAACATTTGTTTTCTCTCCAATACTTTTGGATGGTAGTGTACACAATAATTGAAACCACTGTGCCATGCTATGTTGATGCAAAAGGTGGATATTAACCAAACTAAATACATTGTTATCCAAACCTGTCAAGTTTCAATGCTAAGAATGAGTGAGACTTGGCAGGTATGTGTTATCTTCACTTTCATTAAAAAAAAGATGATTATGTATTTAAAATACTTTTCAGGTTTAAAAAATATGAGACTTCTACAATCAGTTTACTTTTCACTAAGGGTAAATTAAAAGTGAAAATTGGAGCTCAAAATAAGCTGGAACATTGAAATTCTTTCATTTCTTTCAGTGATTTTATCAAGCAATTTCTGATTTCGCATCAGTTACAACAATGGACTTGCTCCAGCACAGATTGACTTCAATTTCTATCCGATTGCATTTTCCATTCATACTGAACATTTGTAAATATGATTTACAAGGATGAACATCAGAATGTAGTGCAGCGGCTGGAATCTTGGTTTGGCAAGCCATTAATGGAAATCTTTATCCCCGCTAAACACAATTCTGCAGACTCACGATTACTCTCTCTCTCACACATGTAACTATGAGATGGATTATTTTTCTTTAACAGTTTCACTATTCTAAACACAAAATCTAGCAATTGCTATTCTCATCCAGAGAGATCTGAACATAGCCTCAAATACCAGAAAGTGCTAAAAACAGGAGTTAGTATATCAGTAGTGTAATAGCATACTTCAAGTCTTAACTATAGTTTTGGTACCATTAATTTCATTTCTCTTGTTATCTCAAGAAGTTGAAATAAAGAAGAATGCTCTACCATTTTTTGTGTTTGATTTTTTTATTCCATTTATGAACAAAATTATCTCAAATAGAGATTTTTCAAAAACTAACTTGCTAAAAACATACATGGGGTCACATTAGTACACACAGAAAACTTCATGGGGCTATATTGTGTGGTTAGTGAGTTATGTCACATTCAGAATCAATAGGATATAATTTAGCATAAAATTGCAATTTTGGCTCTGATTTTGAATGAGCTCTCCTGTAATAACCACCAAAAATGGTAAATGTCATACAGCGGATTTGTAATTAGCATCCTCGAATTATCTTATTTCAACTGAATGACAAATTCTACTCTATAAGGCCTTGATCTGCACAGTTTATCCCAAATCAGAAACGGACTATCGGATTTTTCAACATTTTCTATTGCAGTTTTTGTCCTGAAATAGTGTCAAGATATGTTTGTATCTTAATAGTAACAATTTTTTTTAATTCTCGGGTCAGAATTGTATGGAAAAATGTGTTCATTTGTCTTTGTATATTGTTTACTTCAAAAGTTATACAATTTTCTATTTTTGGTGTCCGGGTTTGGGTTCGCACTAGGTGTAATCTAGGGTTAAAATGTACCCCATGGGACATTATTTCAGCTTGGGAACAGGGAGAATCATAAAATAGACACTTCAAGGATTAAGAAAAAACAGACTATAGGACAAACAGTTGATATTTAGTTTATATGAAAACTTTTAATTGGATTTCTCGACATTCGCTTTGTTGTCTTTTTTTGTCCAGAAATAGAGACATGATGGTTTGAATCTTAATAACCATTTTTCTGAATTCCTTGTGTCAGAATTGTATGGAAAAATCTGTTCATTTGTTTCTGTATGTTGTTTACTTCACAAGTTATGCGATTTGATATCTTTCCAGTGTACAGGTTCTAATAAATATTGTAATATGATTTGGAACTTGTATGATTCTTATAGTGATACAACTGGTTTTATGAAAGTGAAAAGAAATGTACACAGACATTAGCTTACTATCAAGTTTCTCTTCAGCTGTCTGTTTGAATCTCCAAGTAACTTAAATTACTGAGAATGTGTTCATATATGTTGCCTGTTTTAAATCACTCCTAGGAAATTGACCGCTGGACAAATAAATGTCACTTCTGATGATCTGATTTTCAATTAACTTTAAAACTTCCATTATGACTACATCAAAATGACCCGATAGCTAGCCACTGACCATTATGGGAATGAAATTACAAAGATTTATTCAAACATTCCTTAATTAACCCAAATCTCCTGCACAATAATGTCAGGTCATAAAAATACTGTGGATACCGATATTATTAGTTATTGCCTCTGTTGATTACTGTCAAGCCAGTTCTGACAAGAGATAAAGAGGCTCCAAATACATTAACTAATGTAATCAACAATCCAACCATTACTGGGCAATTTCCATACATTGTGTGTGGAAGGATATGCCTTTCAAGGATAGGACTTTGAAGCCATCAAAGAAGACATTACAGACCTTTCTTTAACAAAGAGAATTGCCAATGATAATGTGGACATTATAAGTAATAGACTGATTGCAAGAAAAAGAATCAGTTTGCCGTAGTTTAAAATTAGAATTTATGTTGAATGAGTTTTATATTTAATAAGAATTTTTCATCACCCCAATTTTCTTGTAAACATATGATTGTTTTGTTTAACGGCACATCGACCCTTGGTGGGTCATTTAGTGTCGAATTCAGTAGGGGGAGGGGGGATCCATGTCCCCGTGACTAGAGACTTGAGGGGGGAGAATTCCAAATCCATGAGACAAATGCCACAAGGACCAGGATAAAGGGGGGAGATCCCAAAAGCTTCTCAGGATGAATCCTGAGCATGCTAATGGTGATCGCCTCCCGACCAGCTGGCCAAGATATCCTGTGCAACTTCTCCCAGGACGATACACGAGCATGCCACAGGACCCCCGAAGGGCCGTGTTTCTCTATACTTCGAGGCCATGGCGGTTTCGAAGAACAGATACTACACTATGATCTTAGCCAAAAGGCTGCGAAGCGATCTAAGATCAAGATAATCCTAAAACATTTTATTTATTGGAGAATAGGGCTTCTTGTCAACTATAGCAAAAAGTTATAGTCACTTTTGATATCCATTCAAAATTATGTCTTTTTTTCCTTCCATCGTTACCATAAGATTGGATATTTATTAATATCTACTGGTGATATAAAATTTTTTAATGCAGTCACTTCTGCTTTAAGTGCTATGGAGAGGTAGAATTCTCTGTGCCAAGTCAAATCACGTCTTTGCAAATTTCAAAGGGTAAAACTGGAAGTCTAGCAAGATTGCCAGCTTCAGGATTAAAAAGGAAAATGTGAAAAATGTTTTTTGATTTCTCAATTTACAGATCATAAATCTACCCATTAAAACCTACAAGTGCTCCTTTGTCTTTTCAGTATATCTGTTGTTTATTTCCAGACAATAGTTGTTTATTGGACTAAGCTACAAAAAGACACATTCATGGAGTACTTGTAGTAGAAAAGTCTCTTTCAAATGGGAGGACTGCAGGGCACAAAGTCTCTTTACAGGACACCTCTTCGGAGGGAACCTCTTCCGTACAACACCAGCAAACACACTGTTTTCCTTTGAATATTTCTCTATGTCATCAACATTCGTCAGACCGCAGCCAAAAGCAAATTGTTTTCACTCCCCCAATCGGCCACTTATATCATGCCAAGGAGTGATTCAAGTGCCTGTATGCGGAGTGTCTGACGCAGCAAAACATGAACGGGGAGCCCAGATGTTCCAACAGCGCCACCACACAGAGTCTCTTCGGCTGTGGTTGGGCAGTTGGGCTCAGGTTCGACCTCCCGGTTCATACCGCCACCACAGTACTTGGTGAGGAACAAACTCACAAGCACGTTATCTCTTAATCTATGGCAGATGCTCTTTAATTTTTAGGCAATACCTGCATTTCACAATTGTTTGACTTTGCATGGGTTAGAAACTAAGATTAATTTTCTTAGTTTGGTAACAAGCATCACCAACTTGGCAACTGAAATAGAACTAGATCTCAGTCATTAGTGTCTTTAAGCACTAAGACCAAAGCTGTAATTGATGCAGTGACACAAGCTGCATCACTTTGTACAAATCTTACTAAAATCAACCAAATGCACAATAAATTTATTAACAAAATATTTGATTTAATTAATTTACTAGGTATGAACAAAATAGATGAAATTTCAGCCTGAAATTGCCACGCATGAAATTTTTTTTAATCTGGCAAAAATCAGCATATTATTCGATTTTAATAAAATTTTCGATACTTATTTATTAAAGGACAAAATGTTTTAAAAAATAATTTTTCATTTCAAATTTCAGAAAAGAATAAATTTTTTTCATATGGTTCCTACCCCCACCTTTTATTAATTTGATGATTTATTTATTTTATATAATCATGCATTCATTGATTGATTTTTATACATTTTACAGATATATCCCTTGAGATACTAATTATGTTTACCTTTTTAGAATATCATCCTGGAACTACTGGAATGGAACTCTTAATTTGGGATAAAAAAAACAGAAAAATTAAGTAAAATAACTTTTTTTTGGCAAATTTTGAACTTTATTCAATTAATTATAATTCAGGCATTTGATCTATGAAAAAAACAACTTTTTCACTCAATATTGTTTTTAAAAAAGATTTTTCATTGATTATTCCGATATTTTTTAAATGTAGATTTTTCATTCTTTCTATATCGCGGTTCAACTGAAACTTATATAAAAATATTATAACAAGGATGAATAATTAAATAGAGAGAAATGATGAAAAAATATTTACCGGCTGTATTTTTCATATATTTTATTCTGTTTTTTGTTTATGTAATTTGACCGCTAGAGCTGCAGACAACATGCCTTTTTTTGCACGGCACAGCTGTGGTGCATTCGAATCTTGTTTATTTTTTCCACTCAAATATATGTGTACTGCATTGTCTACCATACATTTTTTAAATATAGGGAATTTAATTTAGTGTAATTGCATCAAATTTTTAATTTAGCGTGAAATGTTTCCTTTTATTTTGCTGTGAAATATAGATTGCCCCATTCTTCCATTTTGGGAATCAAGCTGTTCTCCGCCTCCAAGATAAATGGTCAAAAAGAATGTTTACTTAAACATTTTGGCCATTTTTTTTATCTTTTGGGGGCGTTATTTGGACTATTTTAAAAGAATTTAGCACTATTTTAGCAACACGGAGCACTTCTACTCACCCCCCCTACTTACTTACTGTACCCTGGCGACAGCCCAGCTAAAAGCCAGGATTTTAAATGCTTATTTTCTGGACACTATGCCCCCCACCCCACACTTGGAAGATTGGCATAACACAATCATCTCAACCCATTTGTGCCATCCTAAGCTAAGCTTCAAGTATAATTCTATTATAAGAGAAAGCATCGCTCTGAGCCTATATTCCCCTTTGAACCAGTCAATCTGATGTAGTAGTCACAATGTAGATTAGGAAGTAGACATAGCAACAAAAAAGATTACTGATTACTTAATTGCATTCTCACCTTTTATAGCATCTTCATTATTGAATTCAGTGATTTCTACAAAAGTATCTTGTGCCGGTCATCAACATTAAATAACTTAAGCGATCTAATGTTTGAACGTGTGTTGCAGACATCTAGGTTTTCTTCTGGAGATTTGATTTCAACCAAATTTATTGTATAATCTAAACTTTACTAAATGAGTTCCAAGACGATTGGATTTATTTCAAGGAGGAGAGAGAAAAACTAAAATAACATGATAACTCTTCAATAGAAAGAAGAAAAAGATTAGTGCGTAAGCCGAATATTGAAATCATCGATAAAACAAATCAATAATCTTTAACCTAGATTCACATCATTCCTGTGAGCATGGCCAGATTTTATTACCTCAAGCATGGTCAAATCAGATCATTTTTGCTTTCAAATCAGAATTTTAAAGGCTTAATAATAATGATTTATTAACCACCTTGTTCTCTGAAAGGAAAAAAAAGAGTCTCAATCAAACGATAAGGTCATTTCTAAACACCAAAAATTGCTCCAACCATTTTTTTAAATAAGTAAATTAGATAATAATTTTCAATTCAAAAGTTGCTCAGGCTATTGAACTCATTTTTATGTTGCCACGTTTCAACTGATCCATTCTCTGGCCTTCTTCAGGTGTGCAATGAACTGATACAAAGAATGAGTTCAATAGTCCAAACAACTCTTGAATTGAATGCAAAACTGTATGAGCTTATGAGATATATTTGCCACCATTTCTTTTGTTTGCCACCAGTCTCTGGGAAAAGAGACTCCGCTCTTTCCTTTACAGATTGTACACCTGAAGAAGAAGGCTGTAGAATGGATTGGTTGAAACATGGTAACAACAAAATACAAAGAATGAGTTTAATAGTCCAAACAATTCTTAGAATGACAATAAAGTTATCATAAAGAGTACCAACTAACAGATGTAATAGGGGTTGGCATTTAAGGCAGTTTTGCCGATTTAGTGCGCTTCTTGTTTTGGCAGTGCAAAAAGTGTTAAATTAACGCATTTGCGCCTAAAACATTATGGCCTTTTTTTGGATATTTTTGACAGTTTACTTTTGGTGTTTTTTGGCTATTTTAAAACATTTAGCACTTTTTGGCAGTTAAACTAGCGCGAAAATATATTTTGAGTTGGCAACACTGATTTAAGGTGTGAGCATTTTAGAAATGTTTGTATATGTGTGGTAAGCTAGTTACTGAACATGTTAACAGAAACAGAGTTTACTGTTTTGACTGAAGAAAGGGAGTTCCAGTATGAAGAAAGGGATCTGGATGTCAAGAATCTGTCTCTAATACCAGGGTGATGGTGTATCTGGTATTTGTGGCAGTGACCCCTGTTTGTTGTTCTCACATCTTACAGTGAATGTCTGCGTCCATTTCTAATTAATTTTTGATCTTCACTAAGCGTTCCATATTTGCGTCAGATTAATTTACGCTTAATAAGTTTTAATAAAATGTCTAAAAGAAATTCAATGTCACGACTCTTATATTTATTGCCATAAAAAGGCTAAATTGACACAAAAATAACCATTTTTAAAATGTATTTTTTTTTAAATTTAAAACATTACCGTATTTGCTTATTTGATAAGGAAGGTCTGTTGAGTCTGTATGCCATTAAATATGGTATTCACTATTGAGCTATGACATTTCCCCCCTAAAAAAAATGGCTCAAAAAGGTAAACGTAACTTTAAACTTTCATTGTCTAGCCCCAATTATTTTTAAAACATAAAAAAACTGGATGATAACTGAAAGGAATTAGTGAAATGCGTTTTCTTCTTATTATTATTAGGTCTTAAGTCATTAAATAGTACGGTCATTTTTTTAAAAATCTAGTCAAGATTTTCTTTGCCAAACTAACTAAAAATACACGAAATAAAAAAAAAAGTTTATTTAAGAGACTAATTTCTGGCAAAAAGGTATCATTTCTGTTAATATAAAATTTACTTACAACTTTGTTGAGTTTCATTTGCTATCGAAAAAATTAGTTTTTCTTTCACGTCAGGGATTTTTAAATGTCGGTCGGGTCTTCTCTTCAAGAAATTGATTTTGGATTCTGCATTCAAATAATGATAAGTGGGGGGATATTTAAAAAGAAACAGACACCAACTGGTGAGTCTCATAGTTCACAATCTTTAGGGGATTATTTGAAGCATTTAACTAAAAGTTTCACACTTGCTTAATCATTTCTTCTTCTCTCAGACAGTTGAAGTGAAGTTGTTAATCTTTTGTTTTAAGACTGAAAAAGAAAGACGCTTAGAGAAGCAAAACACGAAATTTGGAAACTGAAATGACGAAATTATTTAGTTTTTGTTTTTAACCTTTGGCTTTGAAGCAACACGAGTTTCTTCTTATAGTTCTTATAGTTGCCATTACTTGCCAATTCTAATATAGGTCAGCCTGAGACAAAAAAAAATTATTTGCGTCAGAATCAGAACACCAACAAATGATTAAAGCAGACGACAATCTGAAGTGTGGCCATTAAAAATCAATGATCCAGCTCAACTGCGTCTGCGCGTCATTAACCCCCTCCACCTCTTCTTCTTCTTCTTTTAATCCCCCTCCACCCATCACACACGTTTATCTTCTCCCCTCTCCGACTTTTCTCTTTCATCTCTATTCTCTCTTCCACAATAACCCCCCTCCCTCCTTTCACTTGTTTTCGGCTTTGGTAGACTCTATTTCTCCCCCGTCCTTTCTTTTCATTTTTTTTGTTTTCTTCACCTTCTTTTTTATTTTCTCCAAGTTCCAACCTTTCTTTGGTTTGATACCAGAATGATTAAACTTTTTTAAATATTGATTATGGCTAAGTGTAGCAAAATAATTTCAATCATAATTGAAAAAGTTCAAAAACAGTTTCAAATATTTAGTTCTTATTACTCTACAACTTGACCCTACTCTTTAAGTACAATGGGAAGCTGCAGCCTGGTGGGACGGTCCATAGAACTGGACACGTTATGCTTTTAGGTTGGGGGTACATAAGAGTGAGTTAAATGTCAGCAAAAGAGAGATTTTCTTCGACTTCTGATTCTTCCACGCTCGAGAATAATCTTTTGGTGACATTTTTTGTTTTGTTTTAAGTAAGATAAATTCTTTACTTATCATCTTCGGGAGCCACTGAATATTCTAGGAACTCAGGAACTGTCATGGTCGGTTCAATTGGCTATCGGTAACAACGCTAAGTGTTGAAAAAAGAATTTTACACAAGCAAAATACGTGAATCATTAGAGATTAATTCAATATATGTGAGTTGAGGGATTCTGGGAATTTTGTAAAGAATAATTCAAGATCTTTCTTTCATGCATGGAGAAAGAAAGATCCTAGGAATGGAAGAAGATGGGGAAAGCACAGAACGAGAAAATCGTTGGAACGCAAAATTTAATATCGACGAACGCGTTACGAAAATTCATAACGTATTTTCAAAATTGAGTTCACTGTGATGAACTCGAGGGAACAAAATAATGTTAGTAGTTGTAGCCAATTTAATTTTTAAAAAAAGATTAGTCAAGATTTTTATTGTCAAACTTAAAATAAAAAGACACGAAATGAAAAGGACAGTACAGACTAATTTCTGTAAAAGGTTATTGCTTCTGTTTTCTGTTAATATAAAATGTACTTACAACTTTGTTGAGCTTCACTTTATCAATTTCTTTTTCACGTCAGGATTTTTCAATGTCGCTCTTCTCTTACTTCTCTTCAAGAAATTGATCTTGGATTCTGCGGGCAAATGATAAGTGCCAAGAAATATTTTTTTTAAAAACACCAACTAGAGAGAAAATCTCGTATTTCACAATCTTAGGGGTTTATTTGAGGCATATTTCACGCTTGCTATCTTTTCTTCTCACATTTCAGGCAGTTGTTGAAATTGTTTCTTTTGTTTTAAAAAGACTGAAGGAAGAAAGACGCTACAGAAGCAGCAAAACACGAAATTTGAAAAATGAATTGGCGAAATTATTTAGTTTTAAGTTAACCCTAGGCTTTGAAGCAAACACGAGTGTGTTCTTGTTTTTCTGAGTTACTAATTCTCTATAATTTTCAACAATATAGGTTAGCCTGGGACAAACTTTGGCGATTGTTAACTTTTCCGCGTTAAATTTCACTGCACTAATGTCTGAGGGACCTCAGAACGGCATTTTTTCTTCACAAATGTTGAAATTTTCTTTTATCACAGTTTTTTTCTTTAATCTTATCTGTAAATTTATTTTTCAAATGAAAGCAAAACACCTGACTGTTTAAAACTGTATTTTATTAAATTTAACTAAAAAGGATATAAGTCAGGGTCAGTGGCGTTGGCATACCAAGGTGGGGGCGGCCCGCCCCGTGTCACACCATCAGAAGAGGTGACACCAAAATAACCGCCTAAAGGTTTTTTTCATATAGTTTTTTTTTCTAATGAAAGATCTGTCTGTCCACACAATATCTTCGAAAGTACTCAATGAAAATTTGAGGAAGGGTGGGAAATGGGGGCGGATCCAGGAATTCTTTTTGATTGAGAGATATTTTTCCGTTTCTTTTTTTTCATATATTTATGTATACGCTAATGACTGCCTACGATATCATCAACAGTTCTCAATGGGTTACAATGATGTTGAAAGGAGCGGTTAAATTTAGTAGTTTCGGCACTAAAAAAATAGTTGTACACCGTCAATATTTTTTAATTTAACACGGAAAAGATAACAATCGCCCAAACCTCTTCGCTTCTCAGAATCAGAACACCAACAAATCATTAAAGCAGACGACATCTGAAGTGCGGCCATTAAAAATCAATGATTCCGCTCAACTACGTCTGCGTGTCATTAACAGTGTTGCCAACTCTTTTGAAATTTTTATATCCAGATGTGAAGAAATTATCCAAAATTGAGGCGGAAAAATATCACAAACTATCTCGATATCAGGGCCTGATAATATAAAAATATCAAGATTTTGCAAAAAAAATCTAAAAATATCTGAGCCTCATCAAAAACAATCTAAACTGATATCCGATATCTAAAAACAATTTCTTATATCTAAACGCAACAAGAAATATCTAAATTTAGATATAAAATATCTAAGTTGGCAACGTTGGTCATTAACCCCGCCTCGTCTTCTTTTTCCTCATACTCCTCCCACATGCGTTTGATCTTCTCCCCCCCCGTGATCTTTCATCTTTATTTTCTCTTCTTCTCCACAATCCCCTATTTCTCCTTTCATTTATTTTTCTCATTTTCGGCTTTTTTATACTCAGTTCATTTCCCTCTCTCTTCTTATTCCTATTTTCTTTGTCTCCTTCCCTTTATGCTGCCTCCTCCCTTTTCTTTTCACTTCTTCCTCGTTTTCTTCACCTTCCTCTTTCTTTCTCTTCCTTCTTTGGTTTGAAATTTTAAAATTAAATTTAAATAATTGAACTTTTTACCTGGGAGGAATGTTGCAAGGTCTATGAGTGCCAAATTCCCTTTCTTTCAGACCAAAATTGAAAAAGGTTGAAAGCATCCATAGAGAGATCAAATTTTCTGTGTGTACCAATGCTATCCATAGGCAGGGTTTTAGCAAGTTAGTTTTTGAAAATAGGGCGGGGTCGATTTACAAAATAGCATGAACATCAGTGTGCTAGTGTAATGTAGCTAGATTGGGTAGAAGTGATGTTGACGATAAGCAGCTATTCTCGCCACCACAGGGCTCCCTGGTGCGGAAGCCATTTTGTCAGCAAGGTGACTTCAATTAAGAATGACAGCCAGTAACAAAACGATGCTACATGTCATCATCGGGATCCACTGAACATTTTAGGAATTATCATGGTCATTTCAGTTGGCTATTGGTAACAATGCTCAGTGTTGAAAAAGAATTTACACAAAAAACATATGTGAATCATTAGAGAATCATTCAATGTATGCTTTGGAGGCTGAAGGTGTAAACAGGGATTCTGGGAATTTTATGAAGAATAATTCAAGGAGGAGATCTTTCTTTCATGCATGGAGAAAAAATGAAAGATGGCCGAACTATTTGGAAGATGGAGAATGCGCAGAACGAGAAAATCATTCAAACACAAAATTTAATATCGACAAATGCGAACAAAATACGTTACAAAAATTGAGATAAAGCTCCCGTTAAAGGAGGGGCGAAATATTATGAAAAACAATATATATAAATGTAGTTGTAGCCAATTTGATGAGTATACTTTAAAACAAAATGACTAGTCAAGATTTTTATTGTACAACTAAGAAGACACAAAATGAAAATGTCTATGGAAACAGACTGATTTCTATATACCAATCTAATCTGTTCTTTCCATCTTTGTTGTTGACACAACGTTTCGACCGATTCATTGTTTTGTGTCAACAATAAAGATGGGAAGAAGGGATTAGATTGTCCAAACAAAAGTTGGTATGTCAATAACTCTTCTCAAAGTTGTAGACAAGATTTCTGTAAAAGGTTATTTATTGTTTCTGTTTTATGTTAATAAAAATTTACTTACAACTTTGTTGAGCTTCACTTTCTATCAATTTTCTTTTTCTTTTTCACATCAAGGATTTTTCAATGTCGGTCTTCTCTTCAAGAAATTAATCTTGGATTCTTCAGGCAAATGATAGAAAAAAAACACCAAACTGAAGAGCGGAGAGGAAATCTCGTATTTCACAATCTTAGGGGTTTATTTGATGCATTTAATTAAAATCTCATGCTTGCTTTTCTTAATCATTTCTTCCCGCATTTCAGGCAGTTGAAATTGGTTTGTTTTAATTAAGACGCAAATTAGAATGAAGATTTAAGCAACAAAATGAAATGGCGAAATTATTTAGTTTTTGTTTTTAACCCTAGGCTTTGAAGCAAACATGAGTTTCTTCTTGTTCTTATAGTTGCCAATCAGGTCAACCTGAGACAAACTTATTTGCATCTCAGAAGTCAGAACACCAACAAATGGTTAAAGCAGACAACCATCTGAAGTGCAGCCATTAAAAAATCAATGATCCAGCTCAACTGCTGAGTCTGCGCATCTTTAACCAAATATTTGTTTTGTTCTTGTTCTTCTTGTTCCTCCTCCAACACACGTTAATCTCCTATTTCGACATGCATTTATCTTCTCCATCTTTACTCTTTCATCTTTATTTTTCTCATCTTAAACCTTGCTTTTCTTTTTCCCCCTCTTCTTCTTCTTCTCCACACCTCCTCTGATTTTTAATTTGCTTTTCTCATTTTCCCCTCTCCTAACATTCTTTTTACCTCCTTCCAGTCATTCTCCCCACTCCCTTTTCTTTTCACTCCTCCTTCCTCGTTTTTCTTTCACTTTCCTCTTTCTCTTCCTTTTTATTTTGTCCTCACCCTTATATTTCCTTCCTCCTAAATTTCTTTGGTTTGATACCAGAATAATTAAACTTTTAGCTAGGCTTGTCAGTAAGGACAATATTTCCTCACACCATTCACACTTATCGCTCACATACATCAACACTACTCATGAAAATCCCGACAAACATCAATGGGGAGATTCAAATATTCTCTACTCATGCGGCACACGACACACACCACACAACTTGACCTCAACATTACTACGAACGCTTGATGAACTTTCCAAGTTAGCTCTTATGAGGACTTGTCTAAACTATAATGAACTTCTTCACTATTGTATTCTTCTTCAATTCAGCACGTTGTCGTACAAGTAATAAATCTTTCGTGATTGCTATTGTTACTGCTAAGTTTTGTATTCTCATTTCTTTATTTCTTCACAAGCTCCAGCAGTATGCCTGCTTAGTATAGCTAAGCACATTCAGCTTCCTTCACTTAGCCTGTTACTACATTTCCAGGGAGCATCTAAATACGCAGTACCAAGTAGCTTGCCATGCAAGCATTGTATTGGCCACTACAATCTGGTGATCTCAATTCTACCAGAGCTTTACTACCACTGTGAACTCGATTCTACCTCCTCATATTCTTTGGTCTTCAGATGTATGCTTGATAAGAAGAGAGTGGTTTTTTCAAATCTCATCTATTATACATTTACACTAATTTCAGTAATTAGTCTTGCTACTTTGTTAAACTGTGAAATTATTGCTGATGAGATGAAAAAGAAAAAGTACTAAGTGACTTCTAATTGAGAAATGTGCAACAATATATGGTTGAAATATTGCTGACATTTCTGTTGTACCACATTAGAGTTAAAGGTAGGGGTAGGGTTTGGTAATTCAGGTCCACAGTCATTGAAGTATAAGATGCAAAAAAAAAAAGCAATACTACTAGCTTTGAAGGAGGGACCACACTAATTGACTTGTACCATCTTCATTTTTAGCTTATTTATTCTATTTCTTACTCAACTTTAGCCTTCATTCTCTATCTTTTAATGATTACCAACTACACTTTTAAATCTATCAATGCAATTTTTCCCTTTCCTTCATTTTTTTCTATGCAAGTCCCCCTATTTCTTTTTCTCTATTCAACTCCAACTCTTAAAACTATTATTAGTTTTCCTCTCTTCTCTTCCGCTTCTCACATATCTGAAACTTCTTCCTCTTCTCACGTATCCTGAACTTCTTCCTCTCCTCACGTATCCTGAACTTCTTCCTCTCCTCACATATCCTGAACTTCTTCCTCTCCTCACGTATCTTGAACTTCTTCCTCTACTCAAATACCCCAAACTTCTTCCACTCCTCAAATATCCTGAACTTCTTTTGGTTTTTCATTCAGCTACTCATCCTCCTTTTATCCCCTTCCCTAAATCATCTCAAATATCTATCGCCTGAAAAGCCAAGTTTAGTCATAACGATACAAGATCAATAAGTTTGCAAATTGCTTCCGATCTAAAGTTGTCAGCACTTGACCTGCATATGTGTTGTCGGCCATCAGCTAACAACCGACCGGCATCTTGATTTGACATTGAACAGCATCTTTTGCAATATTTTTTTTATTTTTTCATTTTATATATTTTTCTTTTTGTTTGTTTGGGTTTTTTTGCTTGAAAATCAGTAAATTGCTTCCAATTTTATCAGAAATGGGAAAGAAACTTTCACTATTTGATAAAAAGAGTTATTCTGGTTAGTATTATCATTAGTAATCTTGGTATTGGTATCTTAAACAGTATTAATTGATTTAAGCTGTTCGGTGGCTGGAACAATAAGTTTGCTTTCAGCAGCAACATTTAACATTTTATTTTAATGTGAAAAAAAAAGTATACAATTTGTATATACAAGCACACATCATAACAATCATATTTACACAATATCTAGGGCCTTAAACCTTTCTTCTTAAAATCATTTTCATATTCCGGTAATCTATTCCAAAGTCCCACCACTCCATTGCTAAAAAAGAATTTTCTGATATTCAATCTACTTCTATTTGCTTCTTATGTTTAATATAAATATTTTAATATAATTTTTTAATTTATTTTAAAAAGTGTTTGGGACCGATTGATTTTGATAACAATAACCGCTTCTTGATGTGTCCCATGATTTTAATAAACAGCTTTCTCTGTATTTTTAACATGGGCTTTGAAAAATAAAAATAAAATGATATATAACACCAGAATTTCATGGTTTTAGCTGAAGACATCAGGGTGTTCATTTGACTTTACCCTTAAGTTGAACGATGAGGTGCTGTCTGGAGGATTGGATCCTCAATCCAGAGTTATAGTTAGACTTCTACCTTGCTGAAATGGAATCTAGTAGTCAGCAGGCAAATCTCCAGTATCACTTGACAGCCCAAAATTGGCACAGCATTTGGGTCAGATAGTAGCATTTGAGAGGGAAATATTAGGTTGTTATATTTAAAATGCTTTTGAATAGTAAAATGAAAGATGATATAAACAACAAAAAACACTAAATATTCAATTAAAATATGACGTGTTTGAAGCAATAACCTTTTTTCAAACAATTCACTAATGATAATATGCCATCTCTAAAAGATTCTTTAGGTTTAGTGGTCATGAATTCAGTAAAAGCACAAATTATGGCTTCTTTATTATTAAACCTTTTATTTTGCATAAAAAGTTCAAAATGCTTGAAAAGATGATAATCTGTAGGAGAAATGTCAAGTGAATATGGAGGATGCTACAAGACTTCATATTACAATTCTCTAAGGACACATCCATAAACTACAAATTCAGACCTCCACTGGTGTTAGAAAGACTGGCAAACACATGGAACAGCCTAAGTGAAAAGACGGTCACATCCGAGAATATCAATATTTTAAAAAAAATAATCTTTGTTCTGATATCGGACATACCAAATTTAACTACCGTTTTTCATATTAATTTAAACCCAGCCCAAATACACTGAAGCTGGCTTAATGACGCAAGTAACTGCTGTCAAAAAAGCCTATTTCAAGTATATTCTAAGCTTAGACACAGCTGAGAGGTATGGAGCATTTCATTCAGTTCATGTGGGACCCATCTTTCCTACTTTTTAACCTTTCCTATTGCCTTGGGAGGATATATCGTATGGTTGCTGTTTAAGTCCTAAAGCCAGCAGAAAGTGCTCAAACCATTGTTTGTGGGTCATTAGCCACAGCTGTCGATAATTCTTCATCATTATAGAACAGGTATAGGCCTCCCCTCAAGGTTTATTATTGGGTATCCATATTATCAGACCTATTGAACCAACACTGAACAGTTGTTGTTTTTTTGTTCACTCAAAATGCTTTATTGACATTATCAGCAGGATTATGTCTTAATTTGAAATCCTACTTGAAAATTAGTCTAACTTCTTAGGTAGACACCATTACTGTTAAGGGCTCAAAAACCTCCAATAATAACAAATCATATCTATTTACCTTGAATCTGCCAAAAAAATGCAATTACATTAGTAAATCTTTCTCTTTTAGCATTATTTTCTATGCTATGCTAAAGGCATTCAAAAAAATGTTTTGATATTGAGCCATCATGAATTTTAATATGTTGTCCATGGCAGCCATTTTGAAAAATAGCTCCCAGCAGCAACTGTTTCCAGATCAATTTTCTTATCAGCAATGGATATAATAGGATATTGGGGACATAATTAGTTGAATTTATTTACCATATATAGTTTTGGTGAATTACCATATGGATAATACATGCAAGTCATTGAAAATTCAAGATGGCAGCCATGAAAATTGTAATTGCGTAAAGTTGCGTAAACTAGTCTGATGTGGATGATTTCGATGTCAAATCAGACATTTTTTATGAGGAAGAATTTGAATTTGGAACTTTAGAATTGCCAAGAACCTTCCATCTCACAATTCAAGATGTCCACCACGTGTGGGGTCAGATGCTGCACCGTGTAGCTGGGGCTGGTCAAAGACAACTGAGGGGTACTATGAACCTTTCTGGACATGCCTACCAGTCCAGCTAGACTCCTGCAAATGTAAGAATAGTTGTGTTAGGCAGCTTTTTTGCACTTGCACTTCCTTAGACTGCACAGCTCTCCGTTACTGTGAGGGGGTCGTACAATTTATCAAGATACAATTTACCGAGATATATAATTCACTGCTCGCATTCGAAGGCACATTGCCAGGAGGTCGATGAATACATCTACCTAGGTCAGGTAATAAAGC
>VCCN01004471.1:736064-752273 GCA_006491835.1 Architeuthis dux | reverse complement strand
AAAAAAATGATCAGGACACATGTCATATAGCAATGATAGTGTTTGTTTTTTAATGAATGCACATATACACACACACATTAAAAACAAAACAAAGGAGATAAGATTACTTCCCTCTGTGGCCGTTTAAAAAAAATAAAACCCATGAAATTATAAACTGTCATTAATTTTATCATCATAAAAAATATTGATGCTTGGACAACAGATAACTGAAATGATTCTTGGATGAGGTTTGAGCTTTTTGCCACCTACCATTTCCCAAGAGACATTTACTCCCTAAACTTAAATCCTGTCATAACTAATAAACACATGTCTAATTCTAAAATAATGATGTACAAAAAGACATTTTAAAAAATTTTAAAGTTTTGTTGTGATATTTGTAGTTGTAGTTCGCGGTCGAGGTCGACCTCGCAAGGAAGAAGAGACAACTGTTCAGAGAGATGCTGTACTTAAGGAACCCGAGGAATCACCAATTCCTGTTCATGGTAAGTTTTTCTCTATTTGCATTTTGAACATAAATATGGTGAAGCATTTCATTGGGATTATTGTAGGATTAGTTTATATGTCCCTGCTTGGCAAAAATTAAAGTGATTTTCGTATATTTCAGCACCCCCCCCCCACAAATGAGGTCATCTTATAGGTTGAATACAAAAACAGTGACTAAACTGAGCTAAAACCATGAAATTTAGACCTCTTCTTATTTGAAGGTTGCCTTATATACTGAAATATAGAGTACTCTTTTTGATCTTCTTAATTTAATTATCTAGCTTTCCTCCTTTCTTGAAGTTTAAAAAAAAAAAAAATGAGCATCTTAAAAGCCCAAAGAAACAGGAGATAAGATGACATCCCTCTGCAGCTTGTGAAAAAAAACATGAAATGATAAACTGTGTCATTAATTTTATCATCATAAAAAGATATTGATGCCTGGACAACAGATAACTGAAATCATTCTTGGATGAGGTTTTAGCTTTTTGCCACCTACCATTTCCCAAGAGATATTTCCTCCCTAAACTTAAATCCTGTCATAACTAATAAACACAAATGTCTAAATTCTAAAAGGATAAAGTCCAAATTTGTTTGCTTTCCAACTTGAATGTTAATGTACAAGGAAATCTTTTTTTTAAATAAGTGAACACCTTAAAAACCAAAAGAAACAGATAGGATGACATCCCTTTGTAGCTTGTGAAAAAAACATGAAATGACAAAATAAAACATAAGAAGATATTGATGCTTAGACAACAGAATAATGAAATGATTCTTGAATGAGGTTCTAGCTCTTTACCATTTCCAAAGAGACATTTCCATACTAAACTTAAATCCTGTCATAACTGATAAACATGTCTAAGTTAAATATACAAGAAAATTATGTCTCTATTTATCTGTCTCATTAAATGCTAATTATGGAGTAGTCTCCTTTATTTATTTGGAAATATGTAAAAAATCCGATTGCACACTAATTTTCTCTCAAAAGGTGACTGAACGTGATCTATTAAAAACACATCTTTACTGAATTGTTATGCATGAATTTTGTATTTCATAAGTTCATTTAAATTTTGCTGGTATCTGTTTTTTCTTTCTTTAGGAAGAACATTGTTAAAATACTTAGTTTGGTTGTGATGTTTGTATTTGTAGCTCGCAGTCGTGGTCGACCGCGCAAGGGAGAAGAGAGACCTGTTCAGAGAGATGCTGTACCTGAGGAATTACCAATTCCTGTTCAAGGTAAGGTTTTCTCTATTTTCCTTTTTGAGCATGAATATGGTAAAGCATTTCATTGAAATATTTGTAGAATTGCTTGCGGAAAGTGATTACTCTTTTTGATCTTCTTAGTTCTATTTGTTAATAATTATCTAGCTTTCTTGCTATCTGTGTTTTGTGTTTTAACACCTGCACACATTAAAAACCAAGACAAAACAAAGGAGATACAATTACATCACTCTGTAGCTTGTAGAAAACCAATGAAACGATAAACTGTTCCATTAATTTTATTAGCATATTGATGCTTTGACGCTCTCAGCCTTTTGGCTAAGATCAAAGTGTAGTATCTGTTCTTTGCACAGGATGTCTTGGTCAGCTGGTCAGGAGGCGATCACCATTAGCACGCTTGGGATTCGTCCCGAGAAGCTTTTGGATTCCCCATCCCGCTCTGTCTGCACGTTCGCGTGCAGGACCCCACTTTAAAAATGACTCCATGTCAAATTTTGCCGCTGTGGGGAGGCGAATAAATCTGCAGCCTTTTGGCTAAGATCAAAGTGTAGTATCTGTTCTTCGAAACCGCCATGGCCTCGAAGTTCAGAGAACCATGGCCCTTCCGGGATCCTTGTGACATGCTCGGGTATCTCCGGATATCTGGGAACAGGATATTTTGGCCAGCTGGTCGGGAGGTGATCACCATTAGCATGCTTGGGTTTCGTCCTGAGAAGCTTTTGACCACTGACCAGCTTATCCCGGTCCTTGTGGCATTTGTCTCAGTGACAGGGATTTGGGATTCTCCCCCCTCGAGTCTCTAGTCATGGGGAGATGGGACCCCTCCCCCTGCTGAATTCGACACTAAATGACCCACCAAGGGTCGATGTGCCGTTAAACAAAACCATCAATATTGATGCTTTGACTACACATAACTGAAATGATTCTTGGATGAGGTTTTAGCTATTTGCCACTTAACATTTCTTAAGAGACATTTCCTCCCTAAACTTAAATCCTGCCATAACTAATAAACACAAATGTCTAAGTTCAGAAAAGGATGAAGTCCAAATTTGTTTGCTTTCTAACTTTGATTTTAATGTACAATAAAATTATGTTCCTCTATTTTTCTATCTCTTCCTTTATCTTTGTGTATTCCCCTTTCACTTAAAGCTGACTTTGTATCTAAGTTGTTGAATCTGTGTGGATTATGGTTAATTAAAATGTGCAAATTCAAAGAATAAAAAAAAATCTAGGTGAACGGCCACTGAATAATTAGTGTGAGGTCTGTGTCGCGCTCACCCCAATAATAAAGATCAGTTTTTTTTTATCTATCTACCTATTTAGTAGTGAAAGTCTGATTTGGTTTATTTGTTTGTGACCTCAAAGTGTCCGAAACCCCTATCTATATTATAATGACCGATTTATCAAGAGAGATAACTATTAAATGCTAATTATAGAGTAGTCTCCAATATTTATTTATTTGGAAAATCTTTGAAAAATCCGGGTTCATTCTGGTCATATCAGATTGTACACTAATTTTCTCTCAAAAGGTGATTGAACGGGTCACTGTGTTGTTAGGTAATCTATTAAAATTCACATCTTTACTGAGTTGTTTTACATGAATCTTGCTTTTCATAAGTTCATTTAAATTTTTCTGGGAACTGTTTTTTTTTCTTTAGGGAAAAACATTATAAATATTCTTAAAGTTTTGTTGTGATATTTGTATTTGTAGGTCGCGGTCGTGGTCGGCCACGCAAGGGAGAAGAGAAAACTGGTCAGAGAGATGTTGAGGAATTACCAATTCCTGTTCCAGGTAAGGTTTTCTCTATTTTCCTTTTGAACATAAATATTGTGAAACATTTAATTGGAATTTTCTAACCCATCTATATAATACTAGAAATCTAATTTTGTTAATAGTCAAGTGCATTTATGGTTTGACCCCCTACTAAAAGTCTACCACAGTCTGACCCCTGAAAAAGTGTAATTTTCAAGATGGCTTCCAAGGTGGCTGCCAAATCTTTAAAATGCCCATTACAACTTCATTATTTATCCTAGACAAGTTTTCCAAACGATGTTTTGAAGTATCAGGTGGGCTTAAAATGTCATTGAGCATACTTAATCTACAAAAAATGTTGAAACCTTTTTGGTGCAATTTTATTGGGGGGAGGGGGTAGTTTTTGTTTTTCATAAATGCAACCAACTAATTTGGCAGCCATCTTGGACGCCATCTTGAAAATTATACCTTTCCCATAGTATCAGGTGGGCTTAATAATATATCTAAAGTCTACTACAGTCTTCAAGATGGCATCTAAGATGGCCACCAAATCTATTACTCATTCATTATTCATCCTAGACCTGTAATTTTGGTGCCTAACTCCATGTTTTTGGGATCTAGCAATCAAATTAGCATAATTACAGTGAAGTGATTACAATAACAAAGTGATTACAAATTGCATAATATTTATTTCTGAAAAATACATTTGATTTGCTCCAGATTTAATAATAGTCATTGTCATACTCTTCATACTGTAATGGTTGATTATGTGGATTCTCACAATTTTTGACTTGACATGGTAGTCCATATCCTCTGAAACTACACCATGGCGTTCAGCTTGCTGTTGACCATCTGGAAAATATTGTCCCAGTGATCAGACTGGTATACTTTTGATATGTTATGAAGCACACCTGATACTATAAAAACCGTTGTAAAAACTTGTCCAGGGTGAATAATAAATGAGTAATGGGCATTTTAAGGATTTGGCATCCATCTTTGGTGCCAACTTGAAAATTATAACTTTCCAGTGGTCAGATTGTGGTAGACTTTTAATAATGTCATTGAGCACACTTAATACTACAAAAATGTTGAGAAACCTTTTATTGGGTGGAGGGGGTAGTTTTTTTTTTTTCTAAATACAACCAACTAATTTGGCAGCCATCTTGGATGCCATCTTGAAAATTATACCTTTCCCGTGGTCAGACTGTGATAGACGTTTTATTATGCATACCTGATACTACAAAAAACTGTTGGGAAAACTTGCTAGGATGAATAATGAACAGGTAATATGCATTTTAAGGATTTGGCGGCTACCTTGAAAATTACACCTTCCCAGGGTCAGACTGTGGTAGACTTTTGATATGTTCTTGAGCACACTTGATACTACCTAAAACCGCTGGAAAAACTTGTCTAGGATGAATAATGAACGAGTAATGGGCATTTTAAGGATTTGGCGGCGGAGTAGTCTCTCTTAATTATTTGGAAATATGTAAAAAGAAATTGTGTTCATTCTGGTCATATCAGATTGCATTAATTTTCTCTCAAAAGGTGACCGAACTATTATCTATTAAAATTCATAACTTTGCTGTATTAATTTTGTATTTCATAAGTTCATTTAAATTTTGCTGGGATCTGTTTTTTCTTTCTTTAGGAAGAACATTGTTAAAATACTTAGTTTGGTTGTGATGTTTGTATTTGTAGCTCGCAGTCGTGGTCGACCGCGCAAGGGGGAAGAGAGACCTGTTCAGAGAGATGCTGTACCTGAGGAATTAACGATTACTGTTCAAGGTAAGGTTTTCTTTATTTTCCTTTTTGAACATGAATATGTTAAAGCATTGGATCAGAATAATTGTATAATTGGTTTATATATCAATGTCCCTGCTGTGGAGAAAATTAAAGTGATTACTCTTTCATCTTCCAAATTCTATTTGTTAAATTATCTAACCTCCTCCCTATCCCTCCTATTAAAATTGTTTTATTAAATGGACACTTTAAAAAACAAAACAAAGGAGACTAGCATTCCAAGGGAAATTATGAATCACAGCCACCCATCTATGCTCTGAACCTCATATATACTATGTATTTTCCTATACATCTATACATACCTATGATAAAGTTTAGTTTGTAAATTACGCACAATAAGAGATTAACAACAATATCTAACTAGCATTCTAAGGGAAATTATGAATCACTGCCACCCATATATGCTGTGTTGGGGTCATCAATTAGAAAGTTGGAAAAAGGTGTGATCAATGATTAAGTTACTTCTCTTGTTTTTTGTTGGGCTGTGATCACTAAAAAAAGGCCTTGAAGTTATAAATTGTGTCATTAATTTTATCATCATAAAAAGATATTGATGCTTGGACAACAGATTGTCTGAAATGATTCTTGGATGAGGTTTGAGCTTTTTGCCACCTACCATTTCCCAAGAGACATTTCCTCCCTAAACTTAAATCCTGTCATAATTAATAAACACGTCTAAATATTAAAAAGGGTGAAGTCCAAATTTGTTTGCTTTCCAACTTGAATGTTAATGTACAAGAAAAGTCTCTTTTTGTTCTTCCCTTTCAATTAAAGCTGACTTTGTATTTGCCTGTACTATTAATCACCACTACCCACAACACTGGTTTATTGCTGGGTTTAGTTATTCATTGCTACCCACAACACTGGTTTATAGCTGGGTGAAATTTTGCACACATTTTTTCTTTTTTAAAAAAAATAGGTTTTTAGAGGGGGTTTCAATATGTAATGTAAGTTTATGCTAAATTAGTCACTAGGTTGTGCCCACTGGTTTTTTGAAAATTCAGTCCTCTTTTAGTGATCACACCCCAATAAAAGGTGAGAGAAGTAACATATTCATTGATCACATTTTTGAAAATTCCCCTCCAAAATAGGGTTTTAATGGGGGTTTCAATTTTCAATGTAAGCTTATGCTAAATTGGTCACTAGTTTGTGCCCACTTGTTTTTTGAAAAACACATTTTTTAGTGATCACAGCCCAACTTTTTAATTGATCACCCCCAACACAGGATATGTGAGTGGCAGTGATTCATAATTTCCCTTGGAATGCTAGTTCAGCTTATCTGTTTTATTTCATTTGAATCCATTCATCTCGTACACATCCACGCCAGCGGCCTCCAGCTCGTTCCTGACCTTCAACACGAAGGACCTGGCCAGTTCAAGAAGCTGGCGATCTCAGAGTTGCTGTGGTTAGCGGCTAGGGCCACGAGCACAGTGTGCCTTTTCATTCCCTGTGTCAGATTGGAAGCTGCCGTGTTCCTGCTGTCAATACGTCTGAATGAGAAAGTTGAAATTTAGCGCATGCCACGTAACATTACATTATGTCATCTTCCATTTATGTATACAGAACCTCTTTCTAACAAAAATCAATCCAGTGTTGCTTTTTTAAAACTTGTTCTGTTTTTTTTTTTTGTTATTCTTTTGAAGGTGACGAGGGTGAAGATAAACCAGAGGAAGTGGTAACAGTTGGGGACCAGGAAGAGGATGAAGCCAATATGGATAGCGCTGGGGACAAGTCCGAGAACCACATCCAGGACATCCCTGTCTTCAATACGGAAGAAGAGAAATTGGCTTTTGAGCAAAGCCTCAGTGTGGACTTGAGTGCAGTAGATCACATGTTTCGTGTGAGTGTGATTGAGCAGGACTTGAACGAGAATGCAGCATCTGCGCCACGCACGGGGCCTTCAGCCTACCTGTCCTTGTACGCGTGTAACACGTGTGACAAAGTGTTCAAGACCTTGTCGCATATGCGACTGCACTGTCTTACTCATACTAATCTAAAACCCTTCAAGTGTTCCGAGTGTACATATGCAACGAGTTCTAAAGGTAGGTAGGATTTGTCTACATTGTGTAGTTTGCTATATCCTCAATCTTTGGTGGTTCTAAATTGAAAAATAGGTACTATAATGTTTATACATATGTATGTTATATTAAATCAATAAATGTGCCGAAGCAAACACCCAGCAGTTCCCATTCCGTTTCCGGTCCCAGAAAGCACAGACCGGAAGTAGGAACGGGGAAGGCTAAGTCCAGCACAGGCATAGCTCTGATTAACATGTGTCTTTCGTTTTATCCTTTCTTAACACGCTTAAACAGATTACAAATCAAACGCATTCTAATTTCACACAGCTACCACAGAAAGAACAACGAAGGCACATAAACACAAGAACATTACAGGTACTATCAGTGTTTGATAAAAATTGGACTGAATGTGCACGGACTAATCAGATCTCACCTACTGTCTATAATTTTGAGAAAAAGAAATTATCATTATGGCGATGGGGAGTGGCATAATGGTTACTGGCATGGAAAATGGAATTGGCAGACTGAATTTGAGATTCAGTCAAGGCTGTTTAGGTTCACTTCACACCTTGGGAAAGGCATGTCCACTTCTCCCACCAGCTATTGGTAAAATATCAGGGATGATGGACCCCTTTAGCCATGCATCTAAGAGAAGGTTACTCTGACAAAAAAAGCCTACAGCTTAGCCGTCGCTATTGTTGGTCCCAAGCCTGGGTAAAGGAGGAGGGTTGGGAGTGCGGCCAGCAACTCCATCCCGTAAGACCTACTGAAACTGTGACAGAGTGGTTGTGGCCCTATGCTCAACAAGGAGTCGATGGGAATAAACAAAACAAAAATTATCATTCCAAGAGTTATTTGGACTATTGAATTCTTTGTGTATGCTTTTGTTATTGCCACAACATTTCAGCCAATCCACTCTACAACCTTCTCCAGGTGTACAATCCTTAAGGAAAGGAGGAGTCTCTTTTCTTATGGATTGCACACACAAAGAAGGCTGTAGAATGGATCAACTGAAACATTGTGGTAACAAAGAAAAACCTATTTTGGAGGGGAATTTTCAAAAAATAAAAAAACTTTTTCCCTACTCATTGAGGGGAGTGTGTGTGTGTGTGTGTGTGTGTGCGCAAACTTTCAAGTTTCTACTATGAACTGTTAGGGCTGGGCAAAGTCTAGATACATAGATAGATACATATAGATGTCAGAACACATGAATAACCTAAATCCAGCAATAAACCAGTCTTGTGGGTAGAGGTGATTAACATAACAAATTTTGCTTTTAACCAATTTATTGGTATTTAATTACTGTAAAAACCTGAAACATTGTGGTAACAAAATAAAAAACAATTGGATGTGGGGAGGGGGAGGGTTCTTTTTAAAAAAACACGAAAAAACATTTTCCCTACTCCTTTAAAGGAGTTGTGTGCAAAATTTCAAGTTTCTACTATGAACAGTAAGGGCTGGGCAAAGTCCGGATACATAGATAGATACATAAATACATATAAATGTCAGAACCTAACCCAGCAATAAACCAGTGTTGTGGGTAGCAGTGATTAACATAACGGATTGAGTTTAATAAACCAGATACATCTTGGAACAAATTTTGCTTTTAACTAATTTATTGGTATTTAATTACTGTAATAACCTACATTAAAAATCCCAAGTCATTATGAATTCAAATGTTAGCTATGAATTTTTAAATTCTTTTCTGCCTGTATTTAATTTTCACTTAAACTCCTTCTGATTCTCTTGTTCCTTTTTAGGTAGCTTGTATACTCACATGCGCAAACACACGGGCCAGTATTACATGTGCTCGCAGTGTCCTTTCAAGACCGTCAACAAGAGTCATCTGGTGGAGCATGTGCTAATCCACAGCAACGTGCGGCACCGCTGTGGAATTTGCAAGAAGGACTACAGTTCTATCAAGTCACTAATCAACCATGTGCGCTCGTATCATAGCTCAACTAAGATAGGACAGAAGTACTTAGCACAGTTCTTGGCTGGGCGCAACGTACGTGGTGACACCAAGGTTTTCCATCAGTGTCATGTATGCAACCGTAAGTTCAAGAGGAAGATCGACTGTGATCGGCATTTGTTTGTGCATAATATCAAGGACATTCCGTGCATGCAGCGCTGCGAGTTGTGCAACTATGCAGCTAGCCGCAGGAAATACCTAGAAAAACACTTCCTCAAACACCAGGTTATTTATTGCTGCTTCTTGTGTCAGGACAAGTTTGTGAGCTCGGTGAGATTGCTGGAGCATATTACCAGCACCCACATGGACGGTACGACTGAACGGACCAGCGAGAGTATTTTAGAGCAGAGTATTGGTTTATCATTTTACTTACTGCCCGATGACGTTACTACAGCATCTTCAGAATCCAGAATTAACAACCGCAAAGAGAGCGAAGAGACAGAACCAACGGAGACGTCTGTGGTGACATCCTCAACTGAAACGACATCAACCACTCAAGCAAGTTCTACTACAGCGTCTTCAGAATCCACAACTACCACTACAGTGACTACTTCGGATGCTGTGATTTCAGACGGCGTCGGCATGTCTGTGGAAGTAGAAATGTCTGACCAGACATCCAATGTCGCAAAGGAGGCGGAGACCATTGGAGCTGAATTGCAAGAGGCAAATGAAAATGGTGAAACCGATATAGATACTTCTGAAAATGGTGGCATTGAGAATGTAATGGTCAAAGTAGGGATGGAAGAGAGAAATGACCATTCTTTGACCACTACGGACAGTAATGAGCTGGAAACAGCAAATGAGATACGCACTACTGCTGGAAACCCGACCAATAAAAGCAATAACGATTCTTCTTCACCTGTTTCAAATGCAGTGAGTGTTGGGGAGGAACGGTTGAAACTTCAGAACAATAGTTCGGAGACGGGAGAAACTGAGAACGGGGAGATTTTACTAATTGAGGACGACGATACTAGCAAGTCGACCAAGGCCTTGGACCTTATCAAACGGCTTGGTTACCAGCCTCTCTCTGTGGAGATATTTAAGAAGATGAGGCAGACATTTGGGACGGAAGAATGTGAATTCTGTGGACGCTTTTTTAACAAACGTGCTGACTATGAACACCACGTGCGGATTCATACGGGTAAGTACAAGCTATGGTTGTTTGCAAATATTTTAGTTTGGTAAGCGAAGAGAGAAGAGTGTTTTAAGATCTTCATATGCTATCATTTAAAAAAAAAGGCTTGTCAGTGATCATATGTTTGATAGAATTGTCATGAATATTAATTAATGATAGGTGGTACCTACTATTGAACTCAATGTTGGTTTGCAAGACAAGCTTGCTAACCAACATTGAGTTCAGTACTCACTGGGTGCCCTACTACTATGACCTTGTGTCAGACTAAGGTAAGCTTAGTAAATAACTGTTAGCGTACTTACAATAATGTACCATGATGCACCTGTGTGGTGTGCCGCCAAGATACCGTTGTGGAAATTTGACGAGACTGCAGTCGTTGGTTCTTCGGGTCACAGCTGAAAATGGGAAGGTGGATCATCTCGAAAGATAACATGGCAATGCGAAAAATAGGTGTTTTAGTAATTCGATTTATTTGCAGTTTTTAGAACCTGCTCGATAAAATGAGAAGACACAAAGCGAATTACTATTTCCTATATACAACCCTCACACCCCCCATTCTATCTCCGGCCACCACTGCCTCATCGTCCCGTGGTCAACTCCCGCTGATCGTAGTAGCAAACGGCCTGGTCCTAGACATCCCACATCTACTCTGTGCGGCTCAGCTATCCTCTACTGTCTGACAACACACACACACACCTCATAACCCAAAGGCCGCCCCTTGATTCCACTCAGCCAATCAACTCCCAGCGAATCCACACTTTGTCCCAAGCGCTGCCACTCCGGTGACCTAATTCGGGGAAGACCTTTCTAAGCCAAATTTTCTGAGACACTTGTTCTCTTCTATACTACCATGCCTAAAATGCTCTATTTCTATTAACCACCCCACCACGCCGCTACAATAACACAATTGTTCACAAGTTTGTTTTGCAGCGACCAGTTTGTTAATGAGTTTGAGCCTCACTTAAGGCCAATGTGGAATAACAACTTATTAGCTAATTAAATGTGAATTAGACATTCTGAAGAGCACCTTGCCAATGTGCCTAAAGCGTGTAAGTATATAACAGTTGCATAATACCAGCCATGACTTATGGATGCGAAACATGGAAACTAACCAAACAAGCTGAAAACCAACTCAGAATAGCACAGAGCCATGGAAAGAGCAATGCTAGGGATAACTCTAAGAGATAGAAAAAGATCAACATGGATAGGAGGTAGGACTAGAGTGAAGGATATTATACAAATAATTAAGCAGCAAAAATGGAGATGGGCTGGTCATCTAGCAAGAAGAGATGATAATAGATGGGGAGGAAACGAAGTAGGTAAACAAAGTAGGAAAAGACCAGACACAAGATGGAAGGACGAGATAGAAAAGTTTACCGGTAAGACGTGGCAGAGGTTAGCACAAGATAGGTCGTCGTGGAAGGAGGTGGGAAAGGCTTTGTCCAGCAGTGGACTTATAACGGCTGATGATGATGTCTATAAAAATGGTCCACTTAAGAATCTCAAAAGCAAAGAGCCATAGAGACTATGAATTGAGGCATTATGCCAAAAAGGCAATCTTTCAGATAGGCTCCCAGGAATGAATCCTCACATTTGTAGGATAATGCAGGTATTTCTTCTTGTCGATGTGAGGGAGAGACGTCTCGTTGTTGGGTTGTACCTTTACAGGAGCAAACATTCTGTGGAGGGAAATAAACGTGGATAAAAGGCTCGCCCACGTGGTGGGAGAGAAAGACGACAAAATTCATTGATTTCAATTGAAAATAGGGGTCCATTTTGTTCCTGTTGATAGCTTTGATTCCGGGCCACCAGGGTATATTGAATTCTGTTTTTCTGTTCAAAATTCTAACGAGTTTCTTTACTGAAGGACTGACAGTGATTCTAGCAGTTCAAATCAGATTTCTTCCTCCTTCTCCCTGACAGGCTGAGGGAGGAGACCTGTTGCTGCTGGGTGTCGGACCCTGACTAACCCTAAACTGGCGATTAAACCACTCTGTTCTGTTCACTTTTGTTCTGACTTTGTCGGCCATTTGACCTATTTTCAAGCCCCAGGAATATGATATGGCGTTTTGGTCACATATCACTACCATTCCCCAAAACGTCACCCCTCTGTATCCTCCCTCCTTCTTAGCAACTGAATACATGTACACACAACCAGAGTGTATTTCATTACACATTGCTAGCTACTCAATGATTTTGTGCCATTAAATCCATACTAAATCGTCTCTCTGGTGTTGGAAATAAAAGAGCAGAATTGTTGCATTAAAATGTCTTCTAACAAGAATTTCCCAACACTAGTTGGAGAATACCGTCTTGTGACAAATTCAAGATTGATACACCCTTGATATGGCCTTACTTCAAATCGTGTGCATTATTGTTTGTTTTATTAGGTTATCTCTTGAATTCTTTATTGGTTAATATAGTAAATTCCAAACTTCTCTGACTCATCTCCTACTGATTAGTTCCCTAAACTCATCCGTGATGTTTTCTGGCCTACAATCCGAACCAGCATTCCAAAGGAAATCTTCCCTATTTATTGATATTTAAATACAATTTATGCCTCCATTTCTACTCGAGGCTCTCATAAAAACACTTTTAATAACAAAAATACCAACTTCCTTGTTAACTATAAATCGAAATTAGAGGTTCTTTGTCTAAAGTAAGGTATAAGTTTTTAAGGTATAAGCAAGGTATAAGTTTATAAACAAGTGGAAGTGGAAGTCCATTGTTACTGAAGACATTTGTTCTTTCCTGAGAAACCTACAAAACTGCTTTTATCTACAAAATAGAGATATATCCCATATACAAGGTGCAAGTAAAAAAAATTCAAAGAACTTTAGGCTTCCTCAAAGAGAGAGAAAAATGGTAGAAAATAAAGTTTATTTCTTGGTGGACTGATTTTGTGAGATATGTGAAATGTCCAGTGAGACACGGGGAAACATTGGGTAACCTGACAAATGAACGGATTAAGCAATCTGTTCAAATTCTCTGAACTTTTGGGTAGCACCTTGTATACCTATATGCATGTACACTCTCCTATATTGAGTATGTGTGTTGATGCTGAAGTTGAGATTAAAACCAAATAAATACCTACTACTGTATCAGTAGTAGGTATAAAAGTCATAGGGATGCATAATTTAATCTGAAGACTGGGCGGGCTGTTATGAATGAGATCATCAATTATCTTTGAAAAGATACCACATGAAAATTTGCTGACAGACTACGGCAAACCTAAATTCTCAAGGTGTATAAAAGAAAAACTCTCATTTGGCTAGAATCAACTCCTGTTTAGTAGATGAAAGTATTTTTTTCCATTCTAAACCCGTCTGCTTTGTTTATACTTTCAAATATTGTTGGGTCATTTTTTTTAGTAAACTTTTTAAAATTTTCTATTCACAGGAGATATGCCATTCCAATGTGACCTGTGTGATTATCGGGCAATGACTCGTATCACTCTGAAACGTCATGTAGAACGGGAACATGACAAGAGGACCTTGAAACTCCCATGCAAAGAATGTGAATTTGTGGCAAGTGATCGCCAGCAGTTTTGGAACCATCAGCGGAAACATCAAGATATCGCTGGCTTAGAATGTCCAGAGTGCCACAAAAAGTTTGGGATGTAAGTTATAGACAATGCGTTAACTGACAATTTTTACATTCAGTAGTCAGTGTATAATATAAACTTCTTTTTACATAACCTTTTCTATTTCTGTCATTGTGAATTGATTTTTGTGGTTTTTTACTAAGTTACTTCTGAAGCCTTATGACTGGTAATTATCTGAAATGACTTCTTAGTTTTATATAGCCTTTCTGTTTGTTTTATTAGGTTATCTCTTGAATTCTTTATTGGTTAATATAATGAATTCCAAACTTCTTGGACTCACCTTCTGCTGTTGGTGTTTTCTGGCCTACAAAAGACATTCAGAACTAGCATTCCAAGGGAAATTATGAATCACTGCCACCCATATATGGTGTATTGGGGGTGATCAATTAAAACATTGGGCTGTGATCACTAAAAAATGTCTGAATTTTTCAAAAAACAAGCGGGCACAAGCTAGTGACCAATTTAACATAAGCTTACATTGAAAATTGAACCCCCTCCCCCTAAAACCCTACTTTGGAGGGGAATTTTAAAAAAACAAAAAGCCTTTTCCCTACTCAATTGAGTTTAGTTTGTTTAATCACAATTTCAGTAAGCCCGGCACAGCAGTGTTATTGTTTTGGTTTTAGTAAAAAAAGCGATCGATTATTTAATTTTTATTTAGACAATGTATTGTAAACCATTTTTATTAATTTTTAACTAATATTTACCTTAATCTTAACTTTTGGTCGATTTTTTAATTACAATTCAACTTGGTTTTAGTAAAAAAAGCTATTATTATTTGATTATTGTAAACCATTTTACAGATTGTAATTTTTAAAAAACTACTAAAAATTAAGATGATGGTAAATAGCAGTCAAAAATTAATAAAATTGGTTTACAATACTTGATTTAATAAAAAAAAAACAGTCATTGCTGTGCCAGCTTAGTATGAAAGTAAAAAATGTTAGCTTCTTTTGTGCTGATCAGTCAAATCAGTTTTGACGGTTAAGTTGTGCTACATTATCGAATTTTTAATAACCCTTAGTGTTGGTCTTTGGTGCCTGAAGAAGCCGCCTATTCATAGGGCTATGAAAGAATGGAAATCACAAATTGTAAATTTAGTGTTTAATGGTGGACGTGAGGATTTAACCACTAGATTTTGCAATTTTTTTACCTAAAATTTGTTTGGGCAAGTTTTGGCTCTCAATCTTTGTTGTACATTGAAAATCAGGTAGAAAGGGATAATCAGTGGTCATGAATAAATCAAGCATTACTGACAGAATAGTGCTATTATATGTATAATTACCAAGAATAAAAACCAATTCAAATACTCAGATTTGTTAACAACAAATCCATATAAAATGGGTCCTGTTAATCAACTAAAATGTTATCTTCAGAGTCTTCATACATCTATTATAATGACAAATATGAAATAATCTAGTGACTATTTACATAGTAGGTGAGTCTTATTTTTCTATAATGACTAGAAGTGTGAATTGCTTCAAATTGCCTACATTTATATTGGTATCAACATTACATATCAGTTGTGTTACCTACTTGAATATTGGAATGAAACAAACTTGATTCTTCTTTTAATTAGCTGATTGGACTTTTAACTTTTTTGTTTTTCATTTTCAGCTTGAAAAAGTTACGTAGCCACATTCTGCTGGAGCATCCAACGATGAGCAAAAAAGATGTACAACGGGTGGCGGGGCCGGGTCCCCGAAAACAGAAAAAAGGTTAGTTGTCAAATTTGCTTCTCTTCCTCTGATAGGATTTCCATCTTGGCTTGTTACAAGAGTTCTCTTAATATGAATGAATGAATGACTTGGCTCCGCGGACAGAGATTTGGGACGGGTTTTCCGTGTCATTGTTCGGGTCCTAGGCAGGGCCTGAACGTGGGAAATCCGTAGTCTGCGCAATGGAGTTTTAAGGTGAAGTGCAACGTGCGCGCAGCCGACCCCACCCTTTAAACCTTGGGTTTGCACGCTATGGTCCACCTTAGTGGCACGGATAGCAGCCTTTTCTCTAGGTCGTAGGTTTGACAGGAGTTTCCTTCTCCTGGCAGGTGCCCGAGCTGGCTGTAGAGGACTACTGCCCTGACAGTGTGGCTACCTGTGCTGAAATACATATTACAGTGTAATATCTAAATAGGAGCGCAGGCTCAAGAGACACCATCGTTTAGTGCAGATGCCTAAGCTGGCTGTAGAGGACTGCTGCCCTGTTTCTGGGGATGTAAACCCA
>VCCN01004471.1:702594-715997 GCA_006491835.1 Architeuthis dux | reverse complement strand
TCATCCTCAGACGACACGAAAGCAAAATGGCAAAAAATAATCATCCCTCGATAAAAATGGTCGGTTTGTTGGTGTGAATTGAAATTGCCAGCCGGGGGGAAATATTTGGGTTTTTTTGTTGTTTTTATCGATGTTGTTACGAGGATCTTGTGTTTGTGATGTTGTAGCTTTACTTGACTTCCACATTTTAGAAAGACGTTACGAAGAAGAAAGACGTGTGGGCTGCTCTTTTATTTTCCCCCTTTTTCTTTACAACTGGATCGTCTTACCCTTTTTATTTACCCGTTAGATATAGTTTTTATTCACTATTTGAATGGATGCTAAGGTTTCTTTTCCAAAAGATCTCCAAGGATGTTCACTTGTCTTCGTTTTTTTTCGTGTTAATCTGTGAAAGGAAGGAACGTGTGTCGGTTTTTGCATTTTTAAGCCTCCAGGATTGAACCATATTTTATTATTCCGTCGAATCCGATCATCAAACATATTTCTTCTTCTTTTACATTTATTTTATATGAATATTTTATTTTTAAAGTTTTCTTTAGGTTTTCTATTCTTCTGAATTCTTATATATCAGATTATTTTCTATTTTTTTCTTCTTTTTAAAATTTCTTTTTAAAGATTTACATTTAAAAAATTTTTTTTTTTTTTTTTTTTTCCATTTAATCAGCTTGCTAAACCATCTGATCATCATTGTATATTTCCATTACTTTTGTTTTATATAAATAATTTAAATTATTTTACTTTACTGTTATGCTTATATTCCTTCTGGATTCTTATATAAATCAAATCACAACTTTTAAATTTACTATTTAAAAATTGACTTTTTTTTTTCTTTTTCATTTAATCAGCCTGTTAAAACCATCTGATCATCATTGTATATTTCCATTACTTTGGTTTTATATAAAATAAACTTAATTTATTTTACTTTACTGTTTTTGCTTAGATTGCTTTAAAATAATCTTTACTGTTTTGCTTAGATTCCTTCTGGATTCTTGTATAAATCAAATCACAACTTTTAAATTTACTATTTAAAAATTGTTGGTTTTTTCATTTAATCCGCTTGCTAAAACCATCTGATCATCATTGTATATTTCCACTATTTTATATAAAATAAATAATTTAAATTGTTTTACTTTACTGTTTTTGCTTAGATTCCTTCTGGATTCTTTATAAATCCACAACTTTTATTTCTTTTTTAAAAAAATTTACTATTTAAAAAATTGTCGGTTTAGTTTTGTATTTTTAGCATGAAAAAAGTTCCGATCATCACAATTTCAACATTACTTTTTATATTTTTTAAAAGTTTTTGCTTAGATTCCTTCCGAATTCTTAAATATCAAATCACGTCTTTTTTATTTATTTACATTTTTTAAAATTAGATTTATCTCCGGTGAGAACTATCACGTTGTAATTTATATTTAATTTCATCATTAGTGGTAAAATACGAGAAGCAAAAGGTAATAATGTAGTTTAAAAAAAAGCTTTCCATACACAGAGCTTTTAAAGACTTTTAAATCCTCGTATTCGTGGCTGTTTCTTCAATTTGTCGATCAATGTCTCAAATTGAATATTCCTGTAAGATTTGTAAATTAAACTGTGTAAATGATTGTGTACAATGCGATGACTGCAGCCAATGGCTTCATTTTGATTGTCTTTCATCTGGACTCAATTCTTCTATGTTTGACAATGAGAAAGTCTTTTCCTGTCCTTTCTGTTTTAATTTTGAAGACTGCCTAAGACGTCTTTTTATAGAAAGCAGGCGTGATTGGGAATTGTTTCGAAGGACAGCAGAAATGGAAAAGCTCTGCATATCTTTTCTACAACCGATCCCTTTTGTTAATGTCGATAGAAATACCATAAAAGCTGAGGTTGATACCCTATCTGATGGACTTTACAAGAGCTACAGCTCCCAGAATTACTTTACAGCATTCAAGTCTTCATCCGATGGTAGTTGCTTCTTTAACTCTTGCTCATTGGCGCTTTATGGTGATGAAAGCCAATCTCTTCGATTGCGGTGCCTCACATTGGTTGAACTGGTCTTGAGCCAGACTAAAATCTTGAATGGTTTGCCTCATGGTATTCTGAATATTGTAGGTGATTATGTTGATACTATCCATGAAGTTTCTTCTCGGAGTGGTTGGGCTGGTATATATTCAATGATGGCACTCAGCTCTGCTTTAAATATAGGAATATGGGCAAGCTATCCTCCAATCAATGGTATTTCTGATAAAATCTTTCTTCTTGCAAATGGGTTTTTTTCTGTCACTGAGAATCCAGCTAAGCAAATACACATAATGTATACTAGTCACAGCCACACGAACAAAGATTATTGGATAACAAATCATTTTGTTCCTCTCATTCCTGACACTTTGAATGATAATGACATGTCTGTTAATGTCATGAAAAAACCTGATGCTTGTGATGAACCTCCATTGAAATTGGCCAAAAAGGATAGTTCGGTTGATGATTCTGAACTGTCTGAATTAACTTTTTACGGTGATAATGTTCAGAATGGAAATGAAATGACTGAAATTTCTCGGCCAGTTGAGGCAAAATCTGACGTTGAGTTAGAAATAGCTTTTGAAAAGATGAATTGCTTACAGTCGCATTTGATACCTTTCTCTGTTAGTAACAATGGACGCTTCCTTGATAACCAGTCGGCAATTCAAATGCTTTGCAATTCACAAGTTGTTGTTGGTGACGCCATTCCTTGTGGTGTCAAAGAAAATATCTCTTTTGTTATAAAAAATGAATTTAATGTGAAAAGAAGGTTGGAATCCAAAGTTTCTAGCTATTACGACGACTGTGGACAATGGTCAAGTGGCTATTCTAAGACTTACAAATTTGGGATGATGGATGACAAGTTTAGGATGATTATGAAACAGAATGGAAAATACTTTACTGTTTCTGGCAAAAAGTTGAAGTCTATTGATTCTCAGCCAACAAAGATCTTGACAATAAGGACGTATAGTTGTGGCTTGGCTCGGAAATTTGATTATAAAAAGAAAATAACGCAGATTATTGAGAAATCAGGTGATCTGCCCGAAAAACTTCTTGATAATCAGTTTGTTGAGTATATTGGATCATTTCCAAATTTTTCTGCTCCTCATGGCAACAACATCCGAGCCGATGGTCAATATGTCCGTACAAACCCGAAAACGATTGAAAAATTAAAAAACGATCTCAAAAAGAATTGTCCCAATAAAGTTTATGCTGATAACTTGCAAAACCTTACAACGGATAACCAACCAAGAAATCTGCAACAACTCTACAATGCTAAGAAACTACGGCGATCGAATGCACTGGGATGCAAAACCAGCATATCGGATGATTTGCAGGAAATAATATCAAAATTCAAAAATGGGGATTCAATGTTTATCAAAAAAATGATAGTCCATAATGGCAAGGCACCTAGCTTTATTCTTTATTCACAGCAACAAATTGATCTGATCAAAGGCATTGTTGATAATCCAAATCTTAAGTTACATATGGGTATTGATAGAACTTTTAATGTGTCATCAGCTTATGTCACTATGACTGTTTTCAAGCTTGAATGCCAGATCTCTCGGAAAACAAGAGAGCCTCTTATTTTGATTGGGCCAATCTTTATACATTGGGATGGGAAACTTGAGAATTACTTAAACTTTTTTTCGCATCTTGAAACAATATTAACTGATTGTAAAGCTGTATTCACTGTTCGTGATACGGATATTACTTTTGGGAGCGATCCGGAATCAGCCTTGATTAGAGCAATTCAAACAACTTTCCCAGATTCTAGTGTCACTTTATGTACTAAGTATCTGAAAGAAAATATGGATAGATATCTTTCAGAAAAAATTGGCATGAAGGCTGGTGATATTGTCAAAATAAAAAACTTGTTCTTCTATCTACTCTTAGACTCTAAAGATGTTGATGAATTTGATATCAGATCTGTACAATATATAAGTGATTTATCTGGAAATGACGAAGGATTATTATTTAAATATCTCACCAAATTGACTGCTCTTTTGAAAAAGCACGTTTTCCAAAAGATTCCAGAAATTGACAATTCTTTGAATTGGACAAATGACAATTGTGAGAGTATTGATCATGTGTTTAAGTTGTTTGTTGATTGGGAAATTGTGAAACTTAGTCACCTGATTGAATCTCTTGAGAAAATAGTTGTTGTTCAGAACACTGATCTTGAAAAGGCTTTCTTTGGAGAAGGCAACTATTACTTAAACGATGAATGTTCTAGTTATGAGTGTTCTAAGATTGCATGGATGAGTTTATCAGAAAAGAAGAGACTGAGAATCATTCTTAAATTACTTAAAAACTTCAAGATGAACTTGACCAAAACAACAGAAAAAAATGTTATTTCATCTGCTGATTGAAAATTAGTTATTCCAGTTGAGTCATGCAGAGCAAAAAAAAAAAATCAAACCAGGACTGATTAAAAGAAGCAGAAGTTTTTTTTCAAGACAATTAGCAAATCTTGACAAATTAACTAATGAGGTCCGTATTCCCTAGCATGGGCAGCAGACTGAGAATTACCCAGTGTTGCCAACTCAAAAAATATTTTCACGCTAGTTTGACTGCCAAAAAGTGCTAAAAAAAATTTTATTGGCCAAAAAGACACTAAAAATGGTCAGAAACGGTCACAATGTTTTAGGTGCAAACGTGCTAATTTAGCACTTTTTGCACTGCCAAAACAAGAAACACGCTAAATCGGCAACACTGACTCTACCCCCATGGAACGTATTCCCTAGCCTGGTCAGCAGACTGAATACTCTACCCCCGTGGAACGTATTCCCTAGCCTGGACAGCAGACTGAGAATACTATACCCCTGTGGATTGAATGAAGGGTTCGGTTCGAAATTCTGAGAACATTATGACGGACCTGGAGAATGCCGAAGGGTACAACGGTGGAAACATAACAACCAAGATGAGGAGACCAGTTGAAATAAATCGGTGTATAATAACAATTTATATGACGTGCATTTTCATTAGAATTATGCTATTATAAAATTCTAATTTTTTCTTTTATTTATAAAAAAAGATTCTCGCAATAATATTTAAACACCTGACAAAACAAAATGACATTTCTGTTACATGGAAAAAAAAGAGGGCTTCAGATTTTGTAAAAATGGAAATGAATAAAGAAAAGAAAAATTCTCTTTTTGTATAATTTGTGTTAAAAAGCATTTATTTATGATAATTTTGTACGTATAAATATATGCTTGTGTGTGTTTATATAATATATAAATTTCTGTAGAAACTTTTTTGTTTCTTGTAACTTTAAATATTGTCAAAAAACGCCAATAGTGCACAATAAATCTCCTGCTCTACCTTCCCCATTCCAAAAAACATCCGTGATCCTGCGTGCAATATACCAGCCCCGATCCACTCCTCATCAATGCACTGTCTATATATATATATATATATAATATATAATATATGTACGTAGAAATAAAGATTTTGGTTTGTTCATTTCGAATTAACTACTATTTCTGTAAATGTTATATTATAATTAGCTAATGTAGATCACACTTAATATAAGGGATTATCAGCTGCCTTTTCATGGATCTCTCTCTTTTGTGAAAGAATTTACTATTTATAAAGAAATTTTTTAAAACACGAATGTTTATACAGTTTTAATGACTTGATCTAAAATAGTAATTTCTCAGCTGTGTTTAGATGTAAGCCCCTTAAAGAATGGAATCCTTTTAAGATAATCTTTTAAAGATCTGCTTGATTTCAAAGTGTACAATTTGTTGTTCACCTTTTGTGAGTCTGAATTAAAGGACAATCATGGTTTATTGAAAAAGGTTAATTAAAATGTATTTACTTTAAAATGTGTATGACAACAGAAAAATAATTTCAAAGTCCCTAAAACTCTTTAGCAACTGGTTATTTTCTGTTAAAAATGCATGTAATATTGCCACCTCTGCTTAAAAATGAATTGCTGTAGCCTAGTTGCTTCATTTTGGCCACAATATCCCCACTCTGTATGCTTATCTGTCAATCTAGAATTTACTAATTCAAATGCAAGGTTACATGGAGCATGGCATGGCTTGTTGAGATCAAAGGCGCTGACATGTGCGACCGACTGGAGTTATCAGTTTCATATGGGAAAGGAGTATTACAGAACCAGTAGGATACGAAAGGATGTAATTTTTATTTTAAAAAAGGAGGTAAAAATTAAACCATATACTCGTTATCTCTCTCTCTCTCTCTCTCACTATCTCATTCCAATCAAGCTTTTCCACAAACACCTAAACGTCATAAATGCTACGTCCTGGCGGTGGCAAAATAAATGTGTCCATTTTATAATGGATTATTAATTTAAATCGAGCAACCCTCCACCGCCGCTCTATATAAACAATTGGAGAAAAAAAGACGAATCACAAAAAATGTTTTTAGAAGATGACAATTGAACTACGCTATGTAAATTTTTAAGGCTCTATGCCAAACAATCTGACCAGGAGCACTGAAACATACATGTACAGATAGATGAGTGAAAAGGGCTCGGAATTAACATAGTCCTGAGAACGGTAAAAATGTGTTCAGGGTGAACAGATATTTTGGGGGGGGGGTCCCCCTTCAAAAAATCGCTTCTGTCCCACAGGCGTCCCTGGTAAAATATCTTAAAAGGGATTTTTTTAAAAAACAAATTGTTGCTTTAGCAAATTAGAAACTGAACCAAATGGGATATGTATGTAAATGTATACTTTTTCACGTCTCTCTCCCTCTTGTATATATTGGTCTGTCTCGGAAACGACCCCTGTGAAATTGCATAAAGGGGTTTAAAAAGTTTTGGGGACCCTTGCTTTTAGGACTTTGAAATATTGAGGTAAGCTAACTTTATTGTTGTACAAGTTTTTTTAATAAATTCTTATTTTTAGAGTAGTGCAGTATTGCAATGTTTTATAAACAATTTTGGCATTTGGCCATTTCTTTTGGCCACAAATGTATCTGTAAACCCTGGTTTAAAGACAGAGAATTGAGAATGAGACACATAATTTGGGTTCTCCAATTTATTTGTTCTTAATTCTGTGTTTTTTACAGTTTAAGAATTGTTAGTTGCAGACTACAATTCTTTCATCGATTAATCTGCTGATTTATTTTCTCGATTAATCAACTGGTCGTTTATAAAATGTATTCTATATGTTCTGTAAAATGCCAGAAAATTGTCTATCACTGTTTTCCAAAGCCCGAGATGACGTCCTCAAATGTCTTGTTTTGTCCACAACCCAAAGATATTCAGTTTATTGTCTTAAAGGACTATGTTGGCGTTTAATTTAATAGTTAACTAGTCAGTTAATTGTTGCAGCTCTACAGTTTACAGATAACTTTTCAGTTTTGTTTAAAATCAATTTTATTTGAATGGAGCAAAATAATTATAACAAGCCAGGCTGCTGCAGGGTCAAACTCCACTCCTACTTATATCCCAACTGAAGACGATTACTGCAACTTTTATATTGTATATATAATAAATAAAAAAATATATTTATTTTTTTAGTATAAATGTATTTATTTATTTATTAGAATGAAATAAGCCCTTGTGAATTTCATAGATATGTAAGACTTATCAGTTTAGCTCAGTCGGTAAGAGTCTATCACTCACTTGGCTGTGATTTCAAATCACAGTAGGGAAATGTTAATTTTATAGATGTATTTATTTATTAGAATGAAATAAGCCCATGCGTATTTCTAACATGAATTTTAAAGGTAAGACTTGTCCATTTAGCCAATCAGTTGGTCGTGATTTCTAATCACTGTAGGGAAATGTTAATTTTTACTCCCATAAATTTGGTGAGGATTATTTTTATTACGATAGAAAAACAAAGTCAACTCCAGTTTTGGACTGGAGTTTGACAATTATTTATTTCCTCAACATTTAATGGTGTTTTTATTATGCTACTAACAACTGTAGATGATAATAAAGTAAAGAAACAAGATTTTGATTTCAGGACAGTTAAAATTGTTTTTCGGTATGGTGGTGAAAACAATTAGTCTGGAGCCCTGATGGCTACAGTGATTCAATATTGTATATGAGAAGACAATGGCAAATGGATGAGTGCTGGATTTTCCATATTAAAGGATATCTTCAATGTTAGTTTATTGTGAACTTCTTACCTGGAACTAAAATGTCAATTTATACATTATTATAAAGGTCATTTATAATTACCAATACAATTCTCCTAGTTATCATATCTTTTCATACATAAGTGAAAATGCCATTAAACTCTCAATAGAAAACATTCATTTTGAACAGAAAAGGTTTTATGCTCTTTCAATTTGTATAAAAGTAGTAATGTTTCCTGAATGTGTTTTACTGCAATTGAAAAATGTCAAGTAAAAGCTTCAAACCTAAAAAGTAATCCAAATGTACTTTTTTTATTATATTTTATAATTAATCTATGTTTTACATGCTTTTAATTCTGAAAAAATAATCATTAGATTCAAGCCCTTGTTAAAGTTATAAACAAATTTGGAATTGGTTAAAATCATAATGCAGGACCTTAAATGTAGTTTTATATATAAAAAAAAATAATCATGTGAAGAGAAAATGTTTTATTATAATTTTAAAAATTTCATTTGAGAATCTCTATTCAAATAGTTTTGTTAATTTAATTTAGAATTTTCCCCATCTTGAGAATACAGTTTAAACAAAGAGTGTGTTGATTGGTATCTACATTTTGTAAGCTCCTAAGTACTAAATTTGAAAAAGAACATCTCTGAGACCATTTTCATTCTCTTGGGTGGTGATAATATTCACTATGTCAGATGGGACTTGAGACCTTAGATGCTAGGCTCCTGTCTGTAACCATAAGCCTAATTGTACAAGTGTTTCTTTTCTAATAATGAAAACAGACTCAAGGTGTAACTAGTCTCCCTCTGGCAATGATGGTGTGAGTTCAATTCTCACCGAAGGCTTATTCTTTATTTCCAATTGCGCTGTTATTTGTTGCCATAGAAGCTGGTCCGAATTAATAAGTTGTATAAAAACAACTAAAATTAGGATGAAGGTTTTAAAAAATAGTCAGATTTAATAGAAAAGTAGTATGTTACAATACTTCATCTAATAATAATAATAATAATAAAGATTGATGAAATAGGGTTATGTATTATCAAATGCTGTATCGGATTTCATATCATGATTACTTGGAAATATTCGGTAACCATATATCTTTAATGAGATATAGATTTCTCTCGACATTGAAAACACTGGGAGTTTTAGTTCTCTTTAGTTAATTTTTGATTAGGTTCACCTTGAAAGAAATTAGTGTTTACTATTAATAATTTTTGACTGGTATTTCTTTCATCTTAAAATCCATAAGACCCAGACCCATTTTTACTTGCATTCTGGGTAGGCAAATTGACAGTCATGTGACTGCACCAAGATGTTCAGTAGATGTCACTTAGTACACTTCATGAGTTAAAATCAAGGATAAAATATAATATTATATAAGAGACTGTGCAGATCAATTAAATTGTATGTGACACCGGTGTCACAGTGGTTTCTTATGGGTTAAGTTTAGTTGCTTTTCACCACAACTACTCGGGCCGTAATAAAAATAATCAATGGTTGAGAAAGCTTCATCTAATCGAAAAATAAATAAAGGTAATGTTTCTACTACAAATACTTCTAATGACTGTAAAAACAATAACAAATATGGCACCGAATGATGGGGGGGGGTAAGTTTAAAGGTTAGATTTGATCTGCCAATTGTTCAAGCTCTAGTAGCTAAACTGGTAGAGCAGCTGCTGTACATAGGCAGGCTACCTAAACGAGGTGGGATCCAGTGAGTTAATCGCCAGCAATTCATAGCAAACAATTAATATAATTATTTTATAGCCGGATAAATTCATGGCTAAGCATAACGGAAGAAACTTATGAAGTGATGCTCTATGCAGCATAGTAAAGTAAATAATTTAAGTACGTATTTTTAATCATTGTTTTTAAAACGTTTTTTTTTCTTCGGATCTATGAGATTACTAACAAAACAATTAGATTTAATTTTTATAATTTTTTAATTTTTTTTTTTTTAGAATCGAATTTGATAAAAAGTAAACTTAGGAATATTTAAGCCTTTTAATTGGAACTTCTCTGCAAGTACAATGCTGGTAAATACACTTTATTAAAAACTTTTGAGAGCAATAAGTTGAAAAAGATCTTCTTAAATAAAGTTGTCTAGTAATTATCACTGAAATGATAAGGTCCGTTTTTTTTTTTTTTAAAAATACCATAACGACTCAATTTGGAAAAAAAACATAAAAATTAAATCTAATTTTTAATCTCAGAGATCCGAAAAAAACAGGTTTTAAAAACCATGATTAAAAATACTTGAATTATTTACTCGGATCTGAGATTAACAAAAAAAAATGGTGTTTGTTGAACTAGGTCAACTTTGACACAGGGTCACATTTCTAAAAAAAAATTTAAAAAAGGATGGGGTGGGTGTCAGCACGGACTCCTACTCAAGTCTCTTGTGAAACTAATACATTAGCACAATCACCTCCTCTTGAGGAAACGAATAGCAAACTATTTCTTTGCAACTTGATTGGTTCAATATGCGTACATGCAATATAATATACCAATATCTCTTACTCTAAATTTTCATTTAAAATAGTTGATTTGGCACATAGATTTTGCTGATGCAAAATTCAATGAAATGAAACCAGGGCATTTGGATCAGAAAGTTCTATTTTAGGGAGGGCAATAAATCCTTGGTGTTTCCTATCATAGATAGTGCTCCATCAGTACACACAGTCAAAGTTTGAAAAATTTACTCCAACTTCACAACACATATCTTTAAAATATCAATTCCTTGTGTAATCCTTTTTAGTCTGCACAAAGTCAGTAACTTTTCATATAAGTTGAATCAGATAATTCATCCAAAGCTACTGAATAATATAGTTTCCTTTTTAGATTATTTTATCAATTTGGTCTTTTAGATTGAGAGCTAATTCACACTGCTGATCAGCATTTGTTCTTGAAAGAGGTATTTCTTTATATTTGTTAAACCATATCAGGATCTAAGCATCCTACAACTTCAATTATGCATTCTTTTATGTTTTCTGCATCATTAAATGGCTTTCAGTTTTTCCAAGTAAATAGGCTACTTTATATAACTTGCTTCAGTTCAGTTTCCTTGATGTAGTACTGATTTAAATGATTGTCTTTGCATTGCAGAAATTAAAATGGGAAGCAATCTTTTCGAGGCTCACCTTCTAGTTTAGCGTATTTATTTTCCTTAAGAGTTGCATAATGCTGATGCACATTGTACTTCTTTATTGTTGAAATTGCAGTATCACAAAGCAAACAGATCATTTAATTCAAATGGTTCTTCGGGCGATTGAACTCCTTGTTATTTTTTATTTTAAATAACGTCCAAATGATATATCAGAACGAGCACTTTCGACTGTGTGTTCAGTCATTTTCAAGTTCATGAAATATTATTGTTTGCACAGTTTTAAATAGTGCCAAAATTGATAGTGTTGGGTGGCGTGCAAGGCAAGTGGTGAACAGGTTTTTCTTGTCTGTCGTATTCAACCAAACTTGCATTAATGAAGGATTATTGCCCAAATACACTATATATATTCAAATGGTTTTTCGGACGATTGAACTCCTTCTTGTTATTTGTGTTGTAAATATGACATTTCGTCCGATCAATTCTTCGGCTTTCTTCAGGTGTAAAATCCGAGTGTGATGGGTTAAATAGAAGTTATGTTTAAAGGGGGATAGCCCTTTAAGCGCATGGCTTGGATGTTTCTGTGTCTTTGTCTGGTCGGGTTTAGGTTTGTTGAAGTGTAAGCCACACCCTTCTCAAAACAATAGAAAATATCTTATAGTTATGTTTAAAGGGGGGTAGCCCTTATAGCACATGGCTTGGGTGTTTCTGTGTCTTTGTCTGGTCGGGTTTAGGTTTGTTGAGAAGTGGAAGCCACATCGGGTTGAAATCCGCACTTGTCTGGCTAATGCATTTAGTCGACATTTTGAAATGAGCTGCCTTTTCTCTTCTTCCAACATCGTTCTCGGCCAATAATCTGGACTTTCTCCCAGAGAGGAAGATGTTCACGTTCTCTCTCCAGATGTAGTCGGCCATAGCAGATTTATCTATCTCGCCCCTTCTTGTGTTCATCAAGTCTGACCTTGGTGGGGGGGGTGCTATAAGGGATAGACCCCTTTAAACATAACTTCTATTTAACCCACCACCCTCGAATTTTACTCCTGAAGAAGGTCGAAGAATGGATCGGCCGAAATGTCATGTTTACAACACAAATAACAAGGAGTTCAATCGTCTGAAGAACCATTTGAATATTAATGACCCTTCCCAAAACTATAGAAAAGAACCATTTGAATATTAATGACCCTTTTCAAAACTATAGAAAAAGATTATTTTATGTCTATCAAAAATAAGATAATATTGCAATTCCCATTTATCATTAGAAGTTCAAGGAAAATGTTTATTTTAAATCAAATAGTAAACGCCAATCGATAGACACAAACACGTGTGACACGCCTGGAAGTGGATTAGGTAATAACTAATAAGAACTAATAATAAAAAATTTATACCTAAAACATTAAATTAGTGACTATTTTACATTTATAATTGCCGATGTTGTGAATTATTAATTATTCAGAATTTCTTCGGCAAGGCCATAGGAGGCTGCACTTGATGATCTAGAAGGTTGCGTGTTCCCCACCCTTGGACTAAACTATTAGCAGATAAAGGACTGCTTGTAATATTATGTTTTCGTTGTCGGTCATGCAGTGCAATAAATGAGTTAAAAACAAATTAATAGATTAAAAAATACTTCAAACTTATTAATGGAACTAATTTTATAAGTAACTGTACTAATCAAGATTGTCATTTTTTATTTTCTTCCCTCAAGGTTGGTGAAGAATGCCACTGGACACTTTTATCTGTGGCCAGTGTCAGGTAAACTTCAATGACATCCAACTTTTCATCACCCACAAAAAAGAATGCATTCCTACTACCACTTCAACAGCTACGATGGTGGCCGAGGCACCTGCAGCGACACCCCCCTCTGCCACAGAAGAGACCACTATCCAGATAGCTGATGCTTTGGAATACACAGCAGGTAAATTTGTTTCGTTATTCACCTGAGCTTAATGTTCGAGAAGAGTCACATTTTGAGAAGGTCGGCTTTTGCTTCTTACAATATCTGTCATTTAACCCTTTTCAAGCTGCTGCTGCTGCTGATTATGGTGGCTGTTTGTTACTTCTTTTAATTCAACAAAAAGTGTGTTGAATACAGGGTTGCCAGATTAGTTTTCTCCAAATTGGATGCAGATGTTCCAAAAATTGGACAGAACTAATATGTATATCTACCATCTGACCTTCATTAGCTCCGTCAGTAGAGCAGTACCTACGTATAAGGTAGCTTCCAAGGTG
>VCCN01004471.1:647998-658776 GCA_006491835.1 Architeuthis dux | reverse complement strand
CACGGACATTTCACATCTTACTTACTATAAGATGTGAAATGTCCATGATTTTAGATAAAGTATTGTAAAGCTTTGGAGCTTAAAAGTAGCCACTGTAAGATGTGAAATGTCCATGATTTTAGTGTTGAAAAAACAATGCCAAAAAATGAGCTTGATTTTTTACCTGTTTTCATGTTGCCAACAGCTAAAGCTAATCTATTTCTAATGATTGTATAATCTCTGAGTGTCGTTTTATACGAGAACCGAGGTAACAAGGGGAAATTTGCTTAACAATTTTGTGCATTAAAATTAGACTATTAAAAATCATCCAATCATCTATGCTCAGTAAACCAAGTTTTTTCCCCATACTTACATAAATTCAAAGCAAATCTCAAACAATTATATTGTACCACATTATTTTTAATCAAATGTGACTAGTTTCTACCTTCATCTTAATTTCACATGTTTTTATATACAACTTTCAATTCCGTTGTTTCTATCACAACGAATAACAACAGCCTGAATTGAAAGCTGTAACAATCCACTACAAATAATGGTAATACAATCTCCTCAACAATTTTCAGATAAAATATTCTTGAATCTATAAATCTGCTTGAACTTTCCATAAGCCCTACCAATGTATTTATATGTTTATCCCATGATAATGTATCGTCAAAAATAACACCAAGGTTTTTCCCCTGATCGGATCATGTTCTCATCAAGCACCCTAAATTTTTGCAAATCTAAAAGGATGCTTTTTTCCTTGACACGGGTGACGTCACTGAATCGTCAGCAGTGTTAGTTACCAAGTTAAACAAAGTCTGCGTGTTGACATTGAAAATACTTGGCTGAACTGGTGTTGCTAGTCTGTCTCTGAAATGTTAGAAGTTACTTACATTCAATAAAAATAAGTTGTTTATAGGTTTGTTTTTGTTTTAAATTAACAAACTTTCGAAGTTACTAAAATACTTTCTTCCGAAAAAATAAAAACTATTTTTGGAGCTTTCAATCTAAGCATCCTTTTAGGGTGTTTGATGGGAACATGATCCCCCTGATCTTTGCATTTAATAGACTGACTTGCTATTTTTAAAGAAGGTAAATTCATATTCGAAGGTTTTACCAACTTTTGGTGTAAACCGATGATAATATAGTTGCTTTTATCACTATTGAATTTCAGGCAGTTCCTTAATGAGAAAACCGCAATTCTATCCAGATCTAAGTTAAGCTTGTTAGCCATTACTACACTGATTGTGTCCAGATTTGGCTTCCCACAAAGAGATTTCAGACTGTAGACGAGATTAAGGGGAATGTGACGAAGCAGCTGATGCCGATCCTGAAAGAGGACTTTGCAAACTGAAAAGTGGAAGGGTTGCTGGGATAAGTGTGTGAGGTACAAAATGGAGTAGTTTGAAGGGGACTACGGCGGCATCACCCTAGCTAGGCTAATCTTTTGTTAATATTAAATGGCTAAATAATTTCCTTAAAGACCTTGTTATATATATATATATCAGGGCTGTCAGAAGGGTGGGGGGGCTAATAATTTGCTCATATGGGTTCTCTATTTTTTTGAAAGATGCTGCAAAAAGCGAGTTTTAGGATTATAGAAGCAGTAAACAAACCAATTATCTCCTTCAACTATTTTTTGATAGGTGTATAATAGACCTATCTTGAGTCTTGATTTCAGTTTGGTAATACAATGGAAAAAAAACCTTGATTCCCAACGTGCATGGTTGTTTGGGAAATACACAATTTATCTTTGACTACAGTAATGTCGATTTCATTGGGACTTATCTACCTTGGTCTCATTTTCACAAAGAGGCCCAGGAAAGGTAGGTACTTATTTATGAGCGATACTATATATATATATATATCAGAGAGAGAGAGACTTACTAAGTTTAGATTAGCCTGTTTAGTGGTTAAGATAGTTGTGTATTTTCTACCAGTGGCTGAGCCCAGGTAAAAGCCAGGATTTTGACTGAAAACCTTCTGTATGTCTAGCAACATGTGAACATCATGTGGAGTCGGTGGAGACATCTTGTTAAGTGAACCATTTATCTGGGCAATTGGAGCAAGAATTTTGACTTCTGTTATAATAAAATTCTGTGCAGAGAATGAAGAACAACATACAGATATTCAAATAGTTATTTGGACAATTGAACTCCTTCTTGTTGTTTGTGTCGTTAACACAACATTTCGGCCAATCCATTCTTCAGCCTTCTTCAGGTGTAATATCTGAATGTGATGGGGGTAAACAGAAGTTTTTAATTTTTAATTTCAAAGGAGGTAACCCTTATAATCTAGGATTCGCTTAAAACTATAGAAAATATCTTAACATACAGATATATATTAAAAAAACAATTTTTTATTGTTTCTGTGCCCAACCTGTAGTTAGACTTGTTTACTTATTACTAGTTCACTTATGGGGGTCTGGTTCATCTTACCGAAAATCAGCTTGCCAAAAGTTGGCCTTACTGAACGTTGATTGGTCACTTTTTTCAGAATGTACTATTTATCATAAACACTGGTAAACTGTTTCTTTTTTAAAATTATTGCAATGGGGGTATGTTAATGTTTATAATTCATGAAAACAAAAGCATCTATTGTAAATCTGGTATTTATTGACGATACGATTTAGTACTTATAACATTGTACATGAGATTTATGAAGAAAAAAAAGGATTTTATTTACAATCGTATGTGCCTTTACATGATTTATGAAAAGTAGAAAAAGGATTTATTGTTATAGATTATTTTAACATATTTTGGTGAAAATTTATGAAATGAAGGAGCACTAACAGTGTAATTTATGTATTTACTTCTGGTTTTCTTTCATGAATTTTCTATTTTATTAAAAAAATTTGGAATTCTTAAAAAATGTAAATTTAAAAAATAAATTAATGTTGCTTTTTTGAATGAGGTTTTAAAAAAAAAATCGAAAGTAATGGTTTGTGTTTTTAATAATTTTTTTTTCAACCCTGCTGCCACTCAATCTAAAAAATTTCATAAATTTTCGCCAAAATATGTTAAAATAATGTACGCCATGCAATGAACAACGATTCTATACAGCTACAGTTAACTGGTGTCTATGGTAAATAGTAAACTCTGAAAAAAGTGACCAATCAACATTCGGTAAGGGAAATACACGATTTATCTTTGACTACAGTAATGTCGATTTTATTGGGACTTATCTACCTTGGTCTCATTTTCACAAAGAGGCCCAGGAAAGGTAGGTACTTATTTATGAGTGATACTATATATATATATATATATCAGAGAGAGAGAGACTTACTAAGTTTAGATTAGTTTGTTTAGTGGTTAAGATAGTTGTGTATTTTCTACCAGTGGCTGAGCAAGCTGATTTTCGGTAAGATGAATGCCACACCATTTATGGGTATGTGTATTTTGATAATCTGGTAATTCTCAATTTTTATTCCATTTTTTAGAATTCATAGAAAATCAGTTGCAACAAAACTGGTGACATTGACATAAAGAAGGACATAGGTTACTGGAAGGAGCTTTTTCTATTTGTATATATTATAAAATTTGTTTTAATTATAACCTCAATAATGCTTCTATGTTTTATTAAATAAACCCATTTTGTCAAACTCCAGTCCAAGTCTGGAATTGACTTTGTTTTTCTACTGTAACAACAACAAGAACAAGAAAAATTCTCACCTAATTTTCCAAGTCTGGAGTTGACTTTGTTCTTCTACCATAATAAGGACAAGGTCAATCCGCACCAAATTTAGGTGTAACACGACCATTAATTGCATGCGTCTTTTGCCTTGTTGGTTGTAGCAACGGCGAGAACATGCCCCCCCTGCCCCCAGCTATCATTGATGCGCTGGTTCAATCCTTCACGTCCGGAATGTGACTTCCCCCACACTGGGTTCCTGATCAAGTGATCTCCCGGGCACTGATGAAGTACTGGAGGACGCTGGGTCGAAAGGTGTCACAAGGGAAAATAAAGGTTACCGAAAAAACGACATGTTGATCAAAAAACAACAAGAGAAAAATTTACTTCTGCAAGGTTTACAATTCAAAAACCCTTCCAACTCGGTGGATGGCAATGTGATACTTGGGTGGCTCTCTCGTTTGGATTCGGAAGATCATGCAGCGCCAGCGACTCACAGCACAGTTAGCTTTTCCTAAAAGGGCTTCTTATTACTGGTTGGTACTTGAGGGTTGGTCGGCTATGTTGGACTTCAACTTCAGGCTGTGATACTCCCGGGGTTCGTCGCGTAGCTTCTAGCTACAACTGCCAAACAAGGTGAATCGAACTAAAGTCTATGCCGCGAGTTGCAGCCTTATATGATAACCGAACCAAAACCAGGGTGGTTCTGGAGGGAGTGTGGGCAACAGTCCCCCTATAGTAATTCTGACAATGTTTTGTCTGCAATCTGTCGACACTTGTCCAACAGTACCTTCCACCTGACCCATGGTTGTTTACTCAAAACGGGAACTTTTCTATTTCTCTTGTCTGGATATTTCAGGTCAACTTTAGTACCTATTTCAACTCATCTCGTCTGCAAAGTCGAACAGTGGTGTCTGGGAAAATAATATTCGACAAATCTCAACTTATTTTGGCTCATCTGTCTGGGAAAATAATATTAATTTACAATTTAAAAGCACCTGCCTTTTAGCCTAATTTTAGTGTAATTAAGGTTACAATGAAAAGTACATATTCACACACTCCTAATTTCTGGGTGTCTCATGTATCAGCTATGTACTTGCAAAATCCCAAATCTCTCAATAAAGTATTCTTTACTTGTAAAATATCAAATCTCTCAATAAAAGTATTCCTCCCCGGAGTCTTATCAACTTAATTAACTCCTGGCCATCCATAGTATTACATAGGGAGTAAACTCTTCACTGTTTGTCAGTCTTGTCGTGTTAATCAAAACTGATATGTAAAATTACCATTCCCCTACTGTGATTTGAAATTACGTAACATTTCCCTACCGTGATTGTGATTGGTAGCTGGCTCTCTTTACCAAACTGACAGGTCTTATATATCTATGAAAATTTATCTTACAGATATGCGAGGTCTTATTTCATTCTAATAAATACATTTATACTAATAAATATATATTTTATAATTGGCAATTTTTTTATTTATTATATATACAATACACATTTTATTTATTATATATACAATATACAAAAAGTTGCAGCAATCATCTTCAGTCAGAATAGAAGTAGGAGTGGAGTTTGACCCTGCAGCAGCCAGGCTTGTATTTTGTCATTTTTATTCATTGAATATCTTTAGATATTAAATCTAAAAAAGACAGAATGAACATCAACATCTATGGAAAACCAATTAAACAAGTAATTGAATTTGTATACCTCAGACTCAAACAGTCAGCTTTTGGTAAAAATGAAAGAATTCTTAAATCAAAAAGAGTACCTTTGCATATAAAGACTAAGATATATGAAATATACATCCTTCATGTCATGCTGTATTATTGGAAATTTTATTTGCCTTCCTTTCCCCAAACACTCTACTTACCCAGTATCAGAAATTACAGGGGTTAAAATTACAAACTTTTCCATTGGCTAAAATTCGACCAATGAGAAGCCCCTGAAAACGGCAAGGGAAATTTCAAGCCCGCTATAATCCTCTTTTTCCTCCAGCAGTTGAGCTGACCACATCGGTGTGGGCTTTGGCCCGAGATTGGCACTATGCTGGTATCTTCTGTATCAGACAAAATGACTGACATGCTCGAATGACTTCTATGCACTTTCAAAAACACAAAGAAACAACTTCTTCACTTCAAGATTCTTTATACTAACAGCATGAAGCTGTCTATGGCAAAAATAGACTAACCCAATTTTACCATGTCACAAAAATTCTGGCTTTCACCACATGGGTAAATATGCCCCAACACTGATTGGAATGAATTCAACTATTCTGTAAGTCCCACGCGAATCTGAATCTATTCACAATTCATTCCTAAACCCCTTTTCTCTCTTCCTTCTATTTTTTTTACACTCTTCTATGGTTATTAAAAAATTGGATTCATAGAAAACCAAAAGCTTTGTTTGTTCATCTTTCTTATGTTCGAGTCAGTACGATCCTAATTGCGTTACAACCCCCCAAAATTCTGAACAGTATGGCCTTGACTGTATCACATGTGTGATGACTTGGGCTTTGAAGGAAGTCACAAAGTCAAACAATATATATAAAAGACAACCTACCTTTTTTTCTATGTAGAAACACAAGGTGATCAATCAGTTCTTTCAGTTCATCTGTTTCTTCTTAAGTATTAGCATTAGTTAGTGGCTTTAGTACTGGTTAGTAGTTGAGACAATAGGGAGGAAAAATAGAATAGAGTGTGGTTAGCATTTAGGAGATTTAGCTGATCTTTAGATATGACCTTATTTAGGTGACGCCGAATAGGTGCGACCAGGCCCGTTCACAAGTTGACTGGTGATTTTACCTAAAAGCGTGGCAAATTCGAGATGCTGAGGTTGACCCCAAGGTCAACTGCCTAGACAAGCAGGAAGTGCTTCTAAAAATAGCACAAGCCAACTCCTGTTGTCCAGAGGTCATGACAACATGGAATGCCAAAATTCCCAAACAAATTGGCTATATAATGCACTTGATCACTTCATGCAGACAAATAGATAAGATCAGGATAATCTCACTAAGAAACCAAACCAAACTTCCCACCTCTCTTTGATAAGGTGAAAAGCAAGAACCTGAAACTATCTGGATAGTGGACATCAAACGGTCAAAAACAGGCCAACGCAAATGTGGAAAAGCAAAACACAGATGACGTGACAACATACCCCTCCTCTGGTCAAAATGTAACAACTGGACCCAGATAAACACACATGCTCAAGATTGTGTAATCTGGAAAGAGATAAGTAATGTGAATTCACAATCTGTTATAGGCGGAAATAGCGTCACATGATGATCTTTAGATAGTAATTACTTTTTGTTTATTTACTTTCACCACAATCACCTGAAAACTGATAGAATGAGTATTTAATATGAATAAAAATCTTAATAATCCATTTATAATAATAAAATAATTTATAATCCCGTGTGCTTTTCTCTAGTATAAGAATATAGTTAAAATTTTTTTAAAAATTCTAAAATCTATAATATTTTTTAACATAATTGCTCGCTTCAGCTACAAAGAATTATTTTTGTAGCATGATTGAGCATCCATACTTGACGTATGTAAGACATTTCGGTTGACCTTACGGTTATATCGCTTCTTGCCATCCATACAGTTTGTGTTCACAACACAATTCACATTGATTGTCGCCAGTGACGATCACGGACTTCTTTTACAAGGGACTCCGTGTGGATCTCAATTTCAAGCTAACAGCTGTAAGTTAATAATTTAATAGCTTATGTACTTCTTCAAAATGTTTGCAAATGAAATTATGAATGTTTTCTATTTGGTTATATTGTTTTTTTTTAAGCCGTGCATTTTCAGGCCTTTTGTAAAAAGTGTGATACGAACATGGCGGATGTGAGCGAAGTGGTCGTAAAGTGGGGGTCCTATTTTAAATGTATTTTCTCACGTAGATCGTTCACTCACTTTATGACCATTGTTTTGACTGTGTATACTGTATAGTGTCGACTACACAAGAAAACAACGTAAAATGACAGGTGGATTTTTCTCTTTTTTTTTGTTGTTTTTTTTTTTTTACTACTTATTAAGGCGATTGAAAATTGACTTTCAAATGTGTTTTTTTCCTTATTCGTAAAATATAAATATGTAGACTGATTTAGGAAAACAGAAACAAATTCAATTTAAGAATCCGCAAAAAACTTCATCGAAATGTTTTTTCTCTGTTCTTTTTAAAAAAATGTGCTTCACTAAAAATGATAATCTTGCGAAATAATTGTTTGCAATTTATATTTTTGAAAAAAATATCAACTTATAACAATTTAAAAAAAAATTCATTTAAAATACGCACTACAATAATAATACGCATCACACACAGGTCAAGTAAGTAAAAGTAGGTACTATTCCAACTCCAGAAAAAGGAGTAATTATTCTCATTGTATTTCCTTAGTTCCTGGGGACTTTTCAAGTTTTTGTACATCTTTGTTGTTGTTGTTAAATGAACTCTGTGTACGAATTATTTTTGGTGCGTGAAAAAGGAAAATTCAATTTCTCGTGACCAATATCCTTCTAGGTTACTCAGTACACTTTGAAGGAATTCGTGTTTTCAGACGTGACCATCGCCTTACTGCTGAGCCTGTGTTCACAGAATAATGGTCACTGTTGGCATCCCTATAGTACCCTCTTCTTGGCACCCCCTTTTTTATTTGCATCCTACATCTTCCTAATTAAACATTTTTATTATTTAAAACGTAAACATCGAGAAATTGTCCTTACTTTCTATTTGAATTTGTTGTTGAACTTGATGAAATTGAAAACAAATAACATTCATCATTCACTAATATCTTAAATTGATGAGCAAAAACAAATTATCCCTGTTGTTGTTACAATTAAACTCACTCTGTCACAGTCTTGCCAACTCAAAAAATATTTTCACGCTAGTTTGACTGCTAAAAAAGCGCTAGATAATTAAAAATGGCCAAAAAACTAATATCAAATCTAAACAAAACAAATTGAAAAGAAAACTCCAAGTAAAATGAAACTAAACACCCCATCGTCTATTGTAACTATTTTAAAGTCAAGTGCAATTTTTATTTTTATTTATTTATTTTAAAAAAAATTTTGAATTTGTATAAATACAAATACTGTACCAGAAGAAGAAAAATGTTGATTCTGTCGAAAATAATGATTTAAACCATTTTAAAAAAATAAATAGATTTAATCTTAGTATTTTGTACCGAGTGCCCTAAAAACTAGGATTATTTTTCTAACTTTAAAGAAAACAAAAATGGAAAGTTTGCGGAAAAAATATTTATAAAAATGTAGAACTGGTTTGTGTAAGCTTTAACCTCTTCTTTTTTTACTTTTGCTTATAAAGTAAAGTTTACATTTAGATCTTATTCAGGTTCTCCATTCTTGGTGTGAACAGCCACCAAAGAAGGTGGCCTTTGACTAGATTTCTTTACTGAATGAACAGAAGAAAAAATCACAAGTTTCGAAAAGAAAGACATTATTATTGACTACGGGTTGGAATTACGACCCGGAAAATACTACAAATAAATCTACGTAAATAAGTGGTCATAAATTAATATTACATAATGTCAGTGTCAGAAGTGTTTTGACATCGCTAGGTGAAAAAAAACAATGATTATTTATTTATTTATTAAAAAAAATAAGACCTGGACTTTTGATTGTGTAAAACCACCGAGCTGGCTCGCCATTTTTATCACGCGCCGACGCTTTGATTTTAAGGAAGCTTTAATTTTTTAAAAAGGGGTAAAGAAATGCACCTTTTAACCCTAAGAAACCCCCCCTTTTTTTTTTGTCGAAGTAAAACTTGAAATTAGCTAAACTCCTCGATATGTGTTTCTCAAAAATGGCGGTGATTGACTTGTGCACTATCAAAACCATTCATGAATTTTCTGATTCATGATTATTATTATTTTTGTTTTTTTTTTCACCAAGCTATTTCATAAAACAATTCTTGAAACACAATGTCTCTTATTATACGATTATTTTGTTTTCTGGTCGTATTCTCCACACGTGGTCCTTACCTTGTCTATATCTTTTTCCCCCTTCAAGCTCAACCACGTGTTTAGTGTTATTTTTAGGGGTTGAATCATCACCTAAATCGATTTTTTTTGCTTTCCTCGAACAACTCTTTCTTTTAAAGTCTAAAAAAAATTTTTTTATTAAATTATAGAAAGAAATGAATAAATACCCGTTGAATTAGTTTCTCAATGTCGACAAATGAAATGAAAAAAAAAGAATAAAGCCATGAATTCGGAGATTCCAATCCAATGGAATGTTTTAATTTTTTGATTGTCTAAATTAGTTACTAAACTATCACATTGGTCATTGAATTAATTAGTTTATTATTACTAGGACTTTGAATATTGTGGTATTAGCAATTGGTTAATGGTTGGCTATTAAAATGATAGATTATTATTGAGTACTCAATGAGTTTACTAAAATCTTTCTACTCTAGTATTTATCATTTACGATAACTTATAACTGCATTATTTATTTTTCTCAAAATTGTAGAAATGTTTGATATAAAATTATTCAACGAAAGGATTTTGAGAAAAAAAATCCCTAAAAATGAATTGTTCAGAGCTTGAACCACTTTGTTTGAAACTGATTTTTAAGAGTAAGATTTACACTAATTATTTTAACATCGCAATACCTCATTCTTGCTGCTTTGAAATGAAAAAAACAACACACGTATTGGAACTTAGACTTGTTTTGTATTCTTAAATAAGAAAAAAAAAGCATTATTGCCGAAAAACTGCTTTTAAAAATTGATTGAATCAAATAAAAACATTTATGTACTAGTACGTCTATTTAGTTTATTTTAAATAAATAGACGTACATAAATCGTTTTGTATTGTAGATTTATTACTGTGTTTTAGCTTTTTCTTTCGTGAAGAAAGTACAATGAAAGTGTCTTGTAATTTCTTTAACATAATTTATAATTTCAAATGTTTTTTAAAAAAAATATTTTCTTTCCTTTAAGCAAAGCAATTATAGAAGTTGTATGATGTGAAATTTTTTTTTAATTAGAATTAAAAAAAAATTAATTTCATACTTCAGATTATATAATAAATATCGTAGATAATTAGAGAAAAAAAATAACTTCATGAACCTATGACCCATCGCTATGCAAGAAATGTGAAGTATTTCCCAGCAAATACTTCCGCATTTCCAGCCACCT
>VCCN01004471.1:629654-639926 GCA_006491835.1 Architeuthis dux | reverse complement strand
TCGATGTGCCGTTAAACAAAACAATCAATCAATCAACCATAAACCCAGGTGACACAACTCCCACCCCACCCCCACTAAGAAATATATTTGACTTATGCCTAACTGTATTAATTAGACAATAATATTTCGGTAATCAATGAATGAAAATTTTCTTTTCTTATTTTTTCCCCTTTCCAGCTTAGATTCAGGGTATCTGAAGACGCAGCAGCTTACAGGTTGAAAGGGTTAATTCATTGATGTAAATGTTTTGAGTTTTAAATACCGAAATTTGTAACATATTGTAGCTATTTTGGTGGTCTTATTAAAAAAAAAAAAAGAATGCCTTTGTTTATTTGTTGAAATCTCACTCAGTTTTTATACGATAGACCAGTGGTTCCCAACCTTTACCAGTGGTTCCCAACCTTTTCGAGTCCTTCCACACTTTTGTCAATAAGATTACTAGTAGTATTCCCCCCCTCCATTTATTAAGTTGCAACAAAGAATAATTTCAAATATTAACTTTATTTTGCGTATAATTAAACGGCTTCATACTAAGAATTAGTTTAATTTTATAATTGTACAGCTGCTGCTGTGTATTTGTTACTCAAAGAAATGAAGCGAAAATAATTAGAACACATCATTTTAAATTCAAATTTATTACAAAAAAAAGAAAAGAATTCTGCTATCGTAACTGATATACACATCAATGTGATCTCTGTTCTTGTGGGTCTATTAGTGAGAGAGCTCATCTTAAATTATTCTCAACGTGGAGCTTATTTCTATCTACTTGATAGGTTTTTCTGCACTTCTATCTATCTATTGACTGGACTTTTATTTTTACCTAATAGCCTTATCCCCCACCTCCCACTGGTTGGGAACCACTATGATAGATGTTCTCCGCCTTTCATTTATCGCCCTTCCCCAGCTCGGTTATTACACGGTTGCCCTTCTTGGACCCAAACACCTGCGTTATAATGGGGGACGCCTGTAGTGAGTCCATTCCTCACTGTGTGGTGTTTGTCTCAAAAGTTGGCATAGTCCAACAAATGTCTATTTTATGATGTCCACGTCTTCACAGGTGAATACTCTTGCTGATGTCAAAATGTAGGACTTGGCCTATTTTGTATGGCTATTGGTTGCCATATAATCTTGCTTTGGTTAATCTCCAAGTTCAGTGCAGCTGGTAATTAGTGGGATAATAAATGTAATTGCTTAATAACAGCCTTAAGTGATTATCTTTTAATCCTTTTTTTCTTTCTGTTTTCCATCACTTTGTGTGATAATGGTCTCTGTTTTGTAGACAGCTTTATCCTCTATGGCCTTGTTGACCTACTTGAATAGAAAGAAAATAATCTAATAATTTAATAACAAATGGATTTGTATTTTAACCAAAGATCATTGTGTCGTATAGTGCCTCTTTTTTCTTACACATTCTGTCGACATGAGCGAACTTGTCGAAAAAGGAAGGGAAGACTCTAAAGTTGTTTGTAAAAATATGAGAACATATTTTTATTTCTTAAGTTACATTTTGTCGGCCGGTGAAGAGTGGGAGAGAGATGATGGGTGCCGAGAGACCGTTCCCAACAGGGGGGACATGGTCGGCCGCTGCTGCTTGTCTCTGCTCTGTTCTGAGTCCTGAGTTTCTCTCCGACTCTTGAGCTTTATGGGGTTTCGAAAGTCCATGCTGCTGTGTCATTTCTTGCTTTCGGACACCACGCATATGCATCTTTCCCGAGGTCACTGGTGTCACTTTCACTTCTGCACAGGTGTTGGCCCGGAAATGACCACCTTGTGGCAGTATATCATAACAATTGCACAGTACATCATTGGTATTCTAGTAGCTCTCTTTTTAGTCTGGACGAAAATATGAAAGAGTGCATCTTTTAATTCTGTAAGATCCTTAGCTTATTTTACTTATAATAAACTATGAAAATGAAAAATATTTTCAATTTCAGTGTTCTAGACGTTATAAATATTAAAATTCTAAAACTTCAGAATCTTTTAAAAAAAACCTTAAAATTTTAAAATTAACTTTTTTATGAACGTAGTTCCATCTTGTGTATTGGTGTATGTTTTCTGATGTACATGTTACAGCTTATTTTACTTACGTTTAATACTAGCAATGACTTTTATTGGAAATGTAATTCGTGGTTCTATCAAAATTCAAGAGAAGGTCAAAATAATCTGGATCATTTTATCTCTGTCATTGGTCGTACTGTTATTATAAAAAGAAACTGGGAGACAAAATATTAACATATGTTGGTCATTCTAACAATGAACACTAAACTATGGAAGATAGTAAAATACTGATCACAATAAAGTGATGTGGAATTGAACCATAAAATAATTGATTTAGTAAAATTCTTAATCTGGCAAAATTTTCATGCTGGAAAATTATTGTGTGTGTATATGTGTGAGAGAGACACACACACACACACACAGACAGACCTGAGACACATTACACATATCTTAAACCCAAAAAAAAGACTAGCATTCCAAGGGAAATTATGAATCACTGCCACCCATATATACTGTGTTGGGAGGGTGATCGATTAAAAAGTTGGGCTGTGATCGCTAAAAAATGTCTGAATTTTGAAAGAACAAGTGGGAACAAACTAGTGACCAATTTAGCATAAGCTTACATTTAAAATTGAACCCCCCCCTACTAAAACCCTATTTTGGGGGTGAATTTTCAAAAAACAAAAGGCATTTTCACTACTCACTGAGGGGAGTGTGTGTGTACAAAATTTCAAGTTTCTACTATGAACTGTTAGGGCTGGGCAAAGTCTGGATAGATAGATACATATAAATGTGTGAACACATGACTAACCTAAACCTTTAGTAGCAGGGATTAATAACTACTGGGGTCATTCCGTATGAAATAGTAAAAATAAACAGTAAGATTTTAACCCTTCATGAAAATTTGTCGATCTGCAGAGAACCTTCTACTGGTAGACCATGTAAAATTTTATCTCGGTTCCTCGAATTGTAGCCAATTACCCCCACCCCACCCCGTTTTTGACCATCAAAAACATTTTTTAAACTATATACTTCTCACTTTGTTAATACGATATAGCCATGAAATATTCAAATCTGGCTATTTCAGCCATGCTGATTTTAGAAGTATTAATGGACAAGTCTACCTAGATCAGGTAATAAAGCTAGAGAAAGACCATGACTGCGAAATAAAACGACGCATAACGATAGGCTGGAAAGCATTTGGTATAATAGACATTCTGAGGAGCACCTTGCCAATGTGCCTAAAACGAAAAGTATATAACGGCTGCATAATACCAGCCATGACTTATGGATGCGAAACCTGGAAATTAACCAAACAAACTGAAAACCAACTTAGAATAGCACAGAGAGCCATGGAAAGAGCAATGCTAGGGGTAACGCTAAGAGATAGAAAAAGATCAACATGGATCAGAGAAAGGACTAGAGTAAAGGATATTATACAAAAGTGGAGATGGGCCGGTCACCTAGCGAGAAGAGATGACAATAGAGGGGGGGAAAGACTAACAGATTGGTGCCCATGGGATAGTAAAAGAAGTAGGAAACGGCCAGACACAAGATGGAGGGACGAGATAGAAAAGTTTGCCGGTAAGACTTGGCAGAGATTAGCACAAGATAGGTTGTCATGGAAGGAGATGGGAAAGGCCTTCGTCCAGCAGTGGACTTATAACGGCTGATGATGATATATTAAAACGCCCCCCCCCCCCATTCAGCCCAGACTACAGGAATTTAAGCCTTTTAGTAGTGTAGATGGCTCAAACACACTACTAGCAACATTTGAGATTGGTCTGAGCTGTTTTCAGACTGTTTTCGCAAGCATAAGAATTTAGATTAAATTACGCAGTTTCTTAATCTAAAGATGCTATAATATGCCACTGGTTTCTGACTGAGAAGAACACTCAAAATGTTAACTTTATTTGAATTGTCATTATCTAAAATTTATCATGGAATTTTTATCCTTTACTGTGTAATTGTAAATTCCATCTATAAACCATTTGAATGTCATTTCATTGCTTCTACATGAAAATAATTAATTTCTCACATCTGATATTTTAAATGTAGCCAGATTTGAATATTTCATGGCAATAACAAAGTGAGAAGAATCTAGTTTAAAAACTGGTGGATAATTGACTGTTTTTGATGGCCAAAAAAGGCCAGATTTGGCTACAGTTTGAGGTCCCTGTAAGTCCAGAACCACACAAGGTACTGGAATAAGATTTTACATGGTCTATCAGCAAGAGGTTCTCTGCGGATCGACAAATTTTCATGAAATTTGGAGGGGTAGGGTTAATCCCTCGTTGGAATGACTCACTGCGGAGAGGGTGCCTCTTTCGACTTAAGAGATGCCATGGCGAGGTAGAAGCGACAACTTGATAATTTCTTTGTTGGATTTACTGTTTGTTTTTTTGTTCGGTTTATTTATGGCTGGACTGACAATTGGTGTTTAGAGTTAATGCCCTTGAATGCTTCAAGGTAGATGGCGTTGGCATAAGGTATTATCTCCCATCAAGCCAATTCTATTAACAGTTGATCTAGTCTATGATCCTCAGGTATGCCACAAACATTGTAGGTGTAGATCTTCATTGTGTTTAATGTCCAAGACTTTGTCTTGCTGGGAAAGTGTCTGCTTGCAATCGAAAACTTATTGCAGGTATACAGCTTTAAAAAAAGTTGGCCTGTGTATGTTAGCGAGAAGAAGATGCATAATGGTGTAACTGTTACTGGCACGCAAAACGGAACCAGCCTACACTTTTTGCACTAATACCCTTGAGAAAGGCATGAATCCAATTCTCCCCCGAGCTATGGGTAAATAGCTGGGCAGTTGGGGCCCTCTAGCCCTGTAAGGCAGTCCATCTAAGAGAAGGTTACTCTGATAGAAAGAACCTACAGCTTAGCAGTCGTCATAGCTGGTCCAAAGCCCGGGTAAAGGATGAGGGTTTGGTTGGGGGCTAGCAACTCCATCCTGTAAAAATCTATTTGCTAATGAAACAGCAGTAGACTTGTTGTGGCCCTACGGTCCAAAATAAAAAAAAATGTTAAAGAGAAATCTCCACAGATAATTTGACCCTAAATTATCCCAGTTAGGTAAGTTTTAACCTTTTATGGTAACCTTGTTATAGTTTTCTGTTCTATTGTTTAAAACTTTTAGTAGAGTCATTAACATACCAAATTTTGTTCAGACAATTGAATACTTTTGTTCTTTCTATTTCTGTTCATTTTTTCTTGGGAAAGAATCTTGGATTAAAATAAAATGGCTGTCTGTTGGTGTTAGATCTGGAAGCCATTCTCTGTAATAACATTATACAATATCACTTGTATATTGATAATTAACCCCCAATTTACTCTGCCTCTGTCAGGCTATAAAATCATCTTGGCATTTGTAAATGATATTCTACTGTGAGGCCCCGACTCCTCCTGCTCTGGCAAGCCAAAGTTCTTGTTTCCTGTGTCAGGCAATCAAGGAGTGGGGAGAGAATCTGTGGCACTGAATTACATATAGATTGCCTGAGTGGAAGGAAGTAATTATGGGGGAGGGGAATGAGCAGGGAATTTGAAGTAAATAGACTGATGGGGGAAAGGAAGGGTGTGCCGAAGAGGAGGAGATGATGATGATAGTAGTGTGTCCCTGAAGACCACCAACCAGTTAGTAGTGAAAGAAAGGGGGGACAGAAGTAGATCCTGCTGTACAAGAGACTTTCTGTTACTACATTCCAGGCGAGAACACTAGAGGATTCTATTATAAAAGACTTTAATTTGCATGTGTGTGTGTACACACATATGTGCGTAATCTTACAGATGCACTTGAGCACTTACTTAATATACGGTTATCTCTTACATTTGTATTTGTGAAAATTGTCACTGTATACTCGCACATATATACTTGCTGTACTAGGGCATTTACGTCCTGGACAGTGTTTTTTGCCACACACTATATCAGGGGTTCCCAACCTTTTTTGCGTCATCGCCCACTTTCACATGGAAAATTTTTCCATCGCCCACTTGTATAGTAAATATTCAAAAGCATACCAAAAATGTTTGGTAAAAGTTTGTTACTGGTTCGTAAACTGACTCTTTATGATGTAGTAAAATATACCAAAGAGAGGTAACAAATAACGCTGACTTTTTTATACAGGTTCTTTGCATATCTCCTTTAGATTGAATGTTTTTTTTCGGGTAGCATATGTTGAAATACTTTCTTAATACACAAAATTTCCCATCGCCCACCATTTTCTGTTCAGTTGCTCATTACCCACCCAACAGTTGAAATCGCCCGCTGGTGGGCGATATCGCCCAGGTTGGGGAAACCCTGCACTATATGCAACTATTATGGAGTAACAAACACCATGTTATAATTGTAGGCATGAGGTGTGCCTCATCTGTGACTGAGCTATTTGTAAACAACCCTCCCCTCTCTCCCTGGGAAGATGGTATGTGGGAGAAAAAAATAGAAAAAAAAGGCAGTTATAATTTAATCAAAACAAGGAAGACTGCATCCCAAAAAGTTTATTTTTTACATTTCTTGATTAAATTAGAATTACGCTTTCTATTTATTTTTGTAACAAAAAACGAAAATAAAAACGTTTTTATTTATCTGCAAAGTTATTGGCTATTTTTCACCAGGTACCTCGGCCATTTTCAGCATTTTAAACCATTAGTGTAAACATCTGCGTAAACACCTTCTGCTTTAAAAACTGGTTTCTTTGGAGAAAAGATATTTCTTTTCATTTTAAGAAGATATTTATGTGTTGCAATTCTGTAACCATTCGGAGAGGGGGGGGGGTTGTTTATAAGTACCCCCTGATTTGCCTACAATTATGACATGGGTTTTGTTACTCAGTAATAGTTACATAGAATGGGACGCATGGGCTCAAATTTGGAAAATTTTCCAAACAATTTTTTACCAGAATATTTAATAATTAAGGATAATATTTTTAAAATGATTTATTCATTTACATTTTCAGAGGGTATCACAGATTCAACCAAATTTCTATTGGCATACTTGACCAAATATGATAAACATTTTACAAAGTTCTTGAATTGAGAGAGGAATATAAATATAGGTATTTTATGATTTTGTTCAGGGCCTGCTATGTCAATAGAGTACAGTTGGTCAGGAGGATACATTTTTAATTCTGTAAACAATGATTCATCATTTATAGATCCTGGATCCTAGATATTCTTTTAAAAAATTTTTTGTTCAGTTTTAAATCTTTCTTATTTTTATAGAATTAAAAATAAATTTCCAATCGTTTGAATTGCATTGGAGTATGAAATAGCTTCAGGCAGGAATTTAATGTTATTTCAGGCGTAAAAATTGGACAGAAATTATTTTGAAAAGTGTCGGCTGTCATAATTTCTTTAGCATATTAGAAAATAGGTTCTTTTGCCAGTGGCTTACTGCTAAGCTTATGAGTGGCTACACATAAGTGCCCAATGAACCATTTTTAAAAAATTGATATTTTTGTTATTTTTAGAACAATGCTTGGTTTTAAAATTTAATTTGAAGTTTGAACACTCTACATTATGATTCATAGTGTTCAAGCATCAAAATAAAATAAAAACTGAGCATTGTAGTTCTAAAAATAACGAAAATATCAACTTATTAAAAATAGTTCGTTGGGCACTTATCATGAGTGTCCACTCATATATTCTATATATGATCATCATTATTCATGTGTATAATTATAAAATGTTTTTAATCAAGAACCATTTGGTAAATGTGTACACATCATTATCATCCAGAATTCTCCTTTATAAGTTATTTTCTGTTGACCCTTTGAACTCTGACCCCCCCCCCGCCCTCACATGTACGACTCTCTTACACTGGCATCCAGGGGTCATATAGCGTGCACTGTGTTTGATTACAGATGACCACGATTCCCAGAGTATGAAAGCTCACATGCGCAGCAAATATAACTTGATCAATGTCCTCAGGGTCACGATTCCTCGGGTGTTGGAACATATTAATGTTTGTAAGTGGAATGCATGTGTCTGCGACCGCTCGGGTTTATATGGACTGTTCAAAGGGTTAATAGGGACCGCCAATTAAAATTACCAAATGCAAGGTAATGACGACTGACAACCCCCGACATATAACTACTTAGATACAAAAATGTGTTTCCACTTGATTATCTAGAGAGGTCTTGATGGGTCTTGTTAGCAAATTTTGTCTCCACCCTTGGTAAACCTTTGTCGGGTTAACTTTGCAACTGACTTTTGGGCTGCAGCAAAAAAAAAATGAATCTCTAGTTCCGGGGTGGGGGGGGGGCGTCCTCACAGGCTGCAACTCAACTTTGAACTTGAAGGTTGATTGATTGATTTGTTTAGTGGCATATCAACCCTTGATGGTTCATTTAATGCTGAAATCAGTTTAAAATTGCGACAAATAGTCTTGCGATTTTGGTGAACGGTTATTTTTTTTTTCAACTAGAGTCTTGCGATTTTGGTACAAAAACAGGTGGCCCCTGTTTGGGGCGTCTTACTCCTCTGCAGGGGATGCAGTCAGCGTATTCTAGGCCCCAGCCGATAAGGCTGTGAACTTGAAGGGAGAAGAGTCTATTCCTGATGCCTGAAGAGAAATGCTGAGGGAACTATACAATTTCTGGCACTACATGCTTGTTAGTGCATGGGTCTCACATTAAACTCAACCTTGTGACACATTCCGCCCACCCTTGTGTGGGGAGGTGGATAAGTACCACTTCAGCAGCTTGAACAGGATGTATATTTTGTGACCGGGGGACATTCAATAGTAAAGCAATGTGTTGTTGTTTTGGGGTTTTTTTCCTACCTAGGGAAATCGAAAAATTGCAAAACATTTAATACGGAAGTGCTACTCCTACGCACTATGTTTGATCTTAGATATATAATTTTTTTTTTTTTTTTCTTTTGTCAAAATTATATGCAGACCTCATAAAAGAGCTAAAATTTAACTCAGATTTTAAGATCTGTAAAACAATATTTGAATTATTTTTCAGAAACACACAACTTAATACTTTTACTTTTTAGCAGCAGTTAAATTCTATTTTTGTTACTGCAGTCTTTTTTTTTTTTTTTGTTGGTACTTTTTGTCTCTGATATATTGTGTAATGTGTGCATGGATGTGTATAAAATTAGTTAATCATTCATTATGAAAGTCTGGCTTGATTAGGGGTGTCATGTGAACATTTAAAAAAAAAAAAAAGAAAGAAGAAAACCTGCATTGTGGTGCTTGACACAGCTGATATAATTAATTTTGTGGGCTTTTGAAGAATTTTAAAAATTCCTTCCGGATGATGATTTCAAGATGTAAATGGAGGGAAATTATGGATGTATGTCAACCCTAGGCTGTGATGATAAGATGGCTTTTCTTTTCTTTAAAATAACTGCTTCAATGCTTTTGATCTTAAGAAAATGACCTCCCTCTCCATCTTTTTTTTTTCGGTGTGCAATCAAATCCATTATTTGACTGAAATGCATGAAGACGTTGCTTGACAGATTGTTCCACAAAATACTTGGTTCTCAAAAAATGTACCAATTACTTCCCTTCTTTTTTAATTCATTTTTTTTAATAATCTCATTGTTTGATGTTTGGAATTTTTAAATATCTGTACTTTTAAAAAAATTCTTTTAAACCTATTTTTTCTTGATGATTCACTTGGTTATGCAAAAAAAAAAATCTTTTTGTATGTGTGTGGGATTTGAAATTGCTTAATGTAGGCTAATCATTGACCTTCACCCCGATTTTTTTTTTTTTTTTTTTTTTTTTTTTTTTTTTTTGTCAGTAGGGAAGTTTTTGTTCAATCATTTCTAGAAATGATGCCTGGGAAGAATACACTCTTTTGTTTTATCTGCAAATTAATGGGTAACTCTTTTGCACAATTTATATATTCTTGTGTGTCCAATATAACATTAAATATAATGCTTCATATGATTTAATAATTTGTCTAATTATAATATAGTATTTTTTTCCATTGTCTCAACTTTGTAACATGAACAGACAAGATGGCTACCTGAAATTATTTTTTTTTTAATACTTTTTTTTCCTTGAATTTCAAAAAAAAATTTTAATACTAAATTTGTCATGACTTTTACAGAAAGAATAAAAGTAGATTGACCATCATGAAAATAGCTGATACAAAGACTTACAATTTATGCAACCATTTTTAAAAAAAAAAATTTTTCAAATTGTTTATATTGTTATTGCTGGTTCAGCTTAATGGCCTGGTAGCAGGTTGTGAGGTATACAGATATGTCACCATTTAATATGATAATGGTGTCTTTTGCTGCATGCATCTTAGA
>VCCN01004471.1:604380-615070 GCA_006491835.1 Architeuthis dux | reverse complement strand
GAAAGCACAGAAAAATCGTCATTAAAATATCAAAGAAACCAACTTACCAACCTTCAAGGGAAGTAACAACATGCTTCGAAGCCTCATTTTCAGACAACGGACTGAAAGTAATGGTCCAGTTTACCATACAGTTACATTGTAAATAGACCCCCCCCTCGTAAAACACATTTTTTTCTTCTAAAAACTAACAACTTCTAGGAAGATTGTTAGGGTCTGACGGATTAAAAGCACAAATAATTACAGGCAATAAAAAATAAAAGTTTTCGACTTGGTTAACAGATGTAGATCTTTATCACAAGGTTTTATGTTTCTCTTTGCGTCTCTACATGACTTTGGTGCTTGGTTTTAAAACCCTGTACTTTCGTCAAATGTATATTATCAGATTTTATTAGAAACTAGGACATGTTCATAAACTAAATGCCTGTTTGATTAGATATCTAACATTTTATTCAAAGGTGGAATTCAAGCTCAATCCTGATAATGACTCAGATTTATGTTTGGTACATAGTCCTTGGCTTTGTGTATTGGTAGTTATAACTGGAATGTCATGCTAACAGGATTAATCAACATTAAAAGGAAGTCCATTAGTATCTATCTATTGTTTGTTGAAATATGTACAGAGGAAGCCGCTTAGTGTGATTACTTTGGGGCAAGATCTTTTATATAACAATATCTGACTGATAAAATTAAGCAAAGTATATAAAAATTGGAACAATTTACATTCATCTAACTAGAAGTGTATGTGCGTGTGCACTGCAATTACTCAACAACTGGCCATTGTACGAAGTTGACATTCGCCAGATATTATTAGTCAGCACACAAGTTTGTATCAGCGGTTCTCAAGAAATCTAATAAAAAAAAAAAAAAAGAAAGAATATATAAATATTAAAAATTAAGATCTTTCTTAATATTCTATAAATTATCTCCCCTGACTTCCCCTCTTTAGAATTAAATAAGCATCCACATCTTCCTGATGAATATCTCTATTCCAAAGGATGACTGTCACCTGGAACACAGGGAAAGGATAGTGGTTAGCTATCTCCTCACCCCCAGGGACAAGTTTTTACGGGTATGTCTAAAACTGAATGGTTGTCATCCTTTGGACACTGTTCGCACGTTCAAGGTCGATCACCTCCCTCACTGCAGGTGTTCTGGCTGTTTGCCCCTGGTGTGGTGGCTGGGTCCAGATGATGTCAGGAGCTCCTTGGTCCCAGGCTTGTTATAAGGCTGTAAGCAGGCTAGTGCACGTGGCAACCAATCTGCTTCTGCCATGTTGGCGACATCACCTCGAAGATCATGCAACACATCCATGCGTACAGGGCTCAAAATTAACGTTGTCCCGTCGTTGGTAAAAATTCCCCGGGATGCCTCTGGGACGGAAGTGAATTTTTTTTTTTTTTTTTTATATAAATGACTTTTTCAAAATTTGGTGAGGATAGTTCTTGTCATTTTGTTTTTGTTACAGTAGAAAATGTCAACTCCAGGTTTGGACTGGAGTTTGACAATTATTTATTTCCTCAACATTTTAATGGTATTTTTATTATGCTACTAATAAACTAACAACTATTCACAGCAGTAGAATAGGACAGTGACCACCAAATTGTCAGTTCATTCCGGCTTTATACATGCCCTGCTGCCTGGTGAATGCTGACCAATGATCTGGGTTAGATTTAGTCGTGATTGTTGGTGGAACTAGCTTAAGTGGAATGGACAGTCCGGTTGTACATCTGAAGAGCTGCACTTAAAGCTGCTGCAAAGGTGACCTCCACGTCTGGCCAGCCACATCCCTTGACTGGGCACTGTAACTTGTCGGTTTAGGTGATGTGCAAGACTTGCTGAATTCTTAGATCAATCAATCAATATGACCTTTCATAAATCTTCCTGATGAATATCTCTATTCCAAGCGATGACTGTCACCTGGAACACAGGCAAAGGATAGTGGGTAGCTAAGAATTGAATTATCTAAATTTACATATAAAATATCTAAATTGACAACACTGAAGTGAAGTAACCAAAATACTTTAAAGCCGTAGTTTTGTATGGCAGACGTTAAATTATTTTACAATTATGGCAGGCTGCTCCACACACCACCAAAGAAATATTCCCAGACTGAATCCAGACAGAGGATGAATGAAAGCAATACAGCATAACTGCAAGGTTTACAAAAACATTCATGTCAGGGTTTCATAATGCAAAGACTTCTGGCACAATACATTGACTTCATTTCAGCAAGTATTGCAAAAACTTCTGGCACAATACATTGACTTCATTTCAGCAGGTATTGCAAAAAACAAAGTTGGACAAAGAAAGAAAAAGGTTGAATTTGGATAGCACTATACTAGAAAAATGTCTTTCTATAGTTTTGAGAAGGGTCATTAATATTGAAATGGTTCTTCTGACGATTGAACTGCTTCTTTTAGCGTATCGGAAACACTCGGGCCATGCGCTATAAGGGCTACCCCCCCTTTAAACATAATTTCTGTTTAACCCATCACACTCAGATTTTACACCTGAAGAAGGCCGAAGAATGGATTGGCTGAAACGTCGTGTTTACAACACAAATAACAAGGAGTTCAATAGTCCGAAGAACCATTTCAATAAAAAAATGTCATTTAAAAAAAAATCAGAGGTTATTAAAGTAACCCCAGTATATCAATTTTGCCCCATTGTTTTAAAGTACTTGGGTACTTTGGTATTGTTCATAGAGAGGGGCCGAGAGGAAGAATGACTTTTTAATTTCTGTTATGTACATTTAACTTTCTTTCTTTTTTTTTTTTTTTTTTTTTTTTTTTTTTTTAGATTGTAAAAACATAAAAAAACTTTTTAAAACAAATTAAATTAAACACTGATTTCTGTCTAGCTTATTAATTTTTGGGTGTGGGTGGTTGGGCAGCAATTTCCCACTCGTTAGAGCAGTGATTCAGTTAGTTATATATAATCTATCATGTTTATATAAATGTGAGTATGTGTTACATACAATATACATTTTGTTGATTGGTTGTTGTATGACAGGATTGTATTTCTTTATTTAGTCTTTTAATTGCTTTGAGGTCATTTACAGGATATAGTTTACAGGATATAGTTTACAGAAATATAGTGTCCACTCGAATATCCATGGTAATGATTTGAATGAATGAGACAAAAACCTTCAAAGTCTTCATCTGTCTATATTTAGGTGGGTTGAGGATTGATGTTTGTCACAAACTGTACATCAATGACTTTCTCGGGCAACTTTTGAAAACATTCTTTTCTTCTATTAACTGAAAGTTTGGTTTTCGAGTCTCTTCAACTCCACAACTATTTTAGATGTAACATTTATGTGAAATAATTTCTTTAATGAAATTCTTATTGTTGGCCATATAAAATCATTTTTTGTGTGTGTTGCATTATACTGGTTGTGCATGTACGGGAGAGAAAAGTCTGGAGGAGAAACAAACTGCTTGGTCCATACAGGAGAAAGGCTCTCCCATGTTGCCGAAGAGAAAGACGACGACAATTCATTCATTTCAGTGAAAATGAGAGTTCCTTTTATTTCCGTTTTTGAGTCAATGTCCTAAAAAATATGATTGGTCGAACGCATTCTTTTTGTTCCTCCCTCCTGTCAGCCAGTTGACCCAAATTCTAGCCCCGGGAACATGATATGTCGTTTTGGGGCAAGTGCCAATACTATCCCCTCCAAATGCTATTCTTCTCTACCCTCTTTCTCCCAGCAAGCAAACACACGACCTGAGTGTATTTAACATTAATGTCTATCTTTATAATTTCATTCAATTTTTTTCACTGTACAGGCAGTATTGCCAATTTAGCGCGTTTCGTGCTAGATTTAGCGCGTTTCTTGTTTTGGCTGTGCAAAAAGCGCTAAATTAGCATGTTTTCGCCTAACACATTTTGGCCATTTTCTGGCTATATTTGATCATTTTTAGTGTCTTTTTGGAGGTCTTTGGCCATTTTTGGCTATTTAAAAAAATTCAGCGCTTTTTGGCAGTCAAACTAGCGCGAAAATATTTTTTGAGTTGGCAACTCTGTGTACAGGGTTTTCCCTTAAGTTAAGTATTTATAACTAGCTATATTTTTTTTGCCACACAAATTAAATATGAGTTTGTCGAAAGAAGAAAGGATTTTGCCTATGTGTCCAGACTTTAGGGACACCCAGTATATTTTATGTTAATTGTTTAAATGTTAGCAGTATTGTGTTATTTAGGAGACATTTTACCTAAGATGCATTGATTTTTCCATGGAGAAATGTGTAGGCTCACAACTTTGTCCAATATATCATTTTTGATGAGGCACTTCTGAAATGTACTTTCAACACATAACAACTATACATGAGATATCTAAAAAAAGATAATGGTCATGTGTTCCAGATGTGACAGAAAATAATGTTTATTCCCAATACCGTCCCTTTCTCCCCCATTCAATTCAGGTTTTGTTGGCTTATGATCAATGCGCTTCTCTTTATATGTCCTCAGAAAAGACCAAAAAAATTGATTCAACAATGTAGCTTTTTTTTTCTCCAATTATTTTATGGATACAACTGAATTTCATGATAATTTGTTTGAAGGTGGAGATAAGAGAGAACTTGTGTAAAGACTTGCGTTGAGGTCTTGGGGTGAAAGTGATTTTCAGTCTAATTAAAATGCAAGATATTTTTAAGAATCATAATGAGATTACATTACTTGCATGCCATTCTCTGATCATAAAGCCAGGAAGACTGACAGGAGCAGTGGCTGTGGGGTGGCATTGGAAATTTTGCATTAACATTCCTTTGGGATAATTAATATCCTTTTCTGCCACAATTTAAAGATGGAATTTCTCTTAAAGAAAAATTTCAGAAATATCCTGAATACTTCATTTTTTCTTTTCCTACCATTTTAAAAATTTTATTTTTTTATTTTTTAAGATTTAAAAAGGGAAAAATAAATGTAGTTTTACTGATATTATTACTTTGTGCCTGTATTAAGATAACTTTAAAGCACATTATGATATTAACACATCACTTGATAAAGATTTATTTTCTGTATTTTATAATCTGTTTAAACCATACACTTTATGTAATCTCTGTCATTCTGTGAACAGATATAGAAAATACAATGTTAATATTGTCTATAACTTTGAGAAGTGTCATTAACATTCCAACTTTGGTTCGGACAATTAAATCTCTCCTTCCCATCCGTGATAGTGTCAACACAATGTTTCGGCAGATCCAGTCTTCAGTCCTTGTCAGGTGTATAATTCAAGGAAAGTGGAAAACCAAAAATATTAACTTCATAACCTCCATAGAAAAATTTATAATAGCCCACTCTTAGTGGATGTTGTTCTTGCTATAAAAAAGTGAAGGTTGTTCATAGGATTATGAATGACTGAGGATCATCAGTGATATTAGCACTTAAAAAGTAGAATGCAATGATTTAACCACCAAATCTTGCAATTTTTTAAAACCTAAAATTTGTTTGAGCAGTCTGTATACTTTGCATTGAAAAGCAGGAAAGCAATTGTTAGTGCTCAGGAACTAATGCAAGTGTTATCAACAGAAGAGAGCTATTATTCATACAATTAAATACAGTTATTTATCTGTCTTCTCACTGGAATGAGAAAACTAACAAATAGCTACAACCAATATGATCAGAATATTTCTTTATAACAGTTTAAAAAGTTTAACGACAATTGTAAAAAAATGGCTTGCATCATAAGGACTGATCTGACCGATCACCACTAAAAAAAAACTAACATTTTTTACTTTCATACTTACATTATTTATTTAAGTATTAAAGCTGGCACGGCAGTGTCTGTTTGAGTTTTAGTAAAAAATGATTATTTTATTTTTAGATGCGTCCAAATGCATCTCAATGAGACACTTTATTAGATGAAGAATTGTAAACCATTTTTGTTCATTTTTAACTACTATTTACCTTCATCTTAACTTTCAGTTGTTTTTTTAATTACAATTGAACTTGGTTTTAGTAAAAAAAACTATTTTATTATTCATTTATTGTAAAACATTTTACACATTGCGATCTAAAACCAAAAGAAAACTAAAAATTAAGCTGAGGGTATTAGTCAAAAATGAATAAAAATGGTTTATAATACTTCATCTAAAAAAATTTTTTTTTTTAACTGAAACTCAGACACTGCCATGCCAGTTGTTACGGTTTAACCCTGTTTTCTTATATATATATATATTTTTTATTTTTATTTTTATTAAATTTTAATTTAATAGTTTGTTGTTGGATAGACAGAATTAATTTTAACCCCACCATTCATGCGAAATGATAGCTCCAAAATGTTGTTTTATTTCATAATTTTCTGTTTTTTAAAGACCTGTTAAAAATATTAATGTTTTGAGTGTTTAGTGGTTTGTATTGTAGTTGTGAATGTTTATTGCGTGTGAATAGAAACGGTTTTAGTTTCATTCTTTTCATCATTTAAGGATATTATGAGATCCTGTTATTTTATTGACTAATTAAATTGCATTATTTCATTAGTTATTAGGCAGCCTTTTTACTAATCTTTAATAATTTGGTCTTGGAATTTTGAACATCAGCTAAATTATTTATTTTCATAACTAATATATACCATATATTCAGACAAAAACATCATTTTATCAATCAAAACTCAACATAGGTTTCTTCAGTTTTCAAGTTGGGCTCACTGGCTACATATGTATCACACACACACACAGGCTGCACCAATGGAGCTAGAGGGCTGAAAATTTAGCATTTACTCCTTATTATGACTAGAAAAACGTTATTTTTTAAAATTCACCACTAAATAGGTTTTTAGTGGGGTGTTCAATTTGCAATGTAAGTTTATTCTAAATTGATCCCTTAGTTTGTGTGTAGCAGCATTCACGCTCGTTTTTTGAAAATTCAGACTTTTTTAGTGACCACTGCCCAACAAAAGGCGAGAGAAGTAACTTATTCATTGATCACCCCAACACGGCATGCTGCCAAAAGACATTGACTATTTTTATTGAGTGACTAACCAAACCTGTTGATTTACTTTTTAAAATTATTTTTAAAAGTAGATGTATATATGTTAGCAAACAATAGGTTATTAATTTTGCTCACTTTTCTCCTGTAAATTTCACCTTTTTTCTCTTGGGGGATAAAAAAAAATGAAATATCAAGAAAGAAAATATTTGATTAATATGTAAATAAAATATAAAAGTCGAACATTGAAAAATAATCTTGAGTTTTTTAAAAAGAGACTTGCAGATATATCTTAAAACTATGGGTGGATATTTGAGCCCCCTGTTTGTCCGTGCCACTTCTCTGCTAAAACAACAAGGACTATTGACTTAATATTGTACATGTAGACTGAGAAGAGGTCAACACTTCCCACATGTGAGGGAAGTCATTCAGTGTCATTTTCCGGCCAATCTTTGGTTCTAAACATTGGAATTTGTATATTAAAATCTTCTCCTATAATTTTTCTTGTGAATGGCACAAACTTTTCCTTCAATAAATTGATTTTTTTTTATAGGTTTTGGCGTTTTTTCGTCAATTAAACAATAGTAAGTATTATTATTAGTAGTAATAATAGTAACAAAAGACACCCCCACACACGCATACACACACAGCCATTGTCTGTGTAGGGAATATGCATCCTCCTCCACCTTTTATCTCTGCACGCGATTTGAGTTTACTTAACGACTAAGCAAAAAGTGTAGACTACTACGGGTGATAATTCGAAGTGAACGAACAATAATTTTTTTCCAAGTGAGTAGTTTTTAAAGATTTCTTTGCGTTTTTTTTTTTTTTTTTACATTGACATTTGGAACAAATAATTATGTGAAAAAGAAAAGAATTTTCAAGCATCAAAATCAATTTACTATGATCCAGCATTTGTCAAGTCACAGCTTTGTTATCCAGATTTTTTTTACTTACATTTGACCAAAAAACATTTACGTAAAATATAAATTTAATCCAACACATTTCTTACAGAAACATTACATACAAAATTTTACGAACAAAACGGTATAAATATATACCGTCACGCGCCTTTCAATGCCACTTAGAATATTTATTACGTCTTATTCTTTACAGTGTAAGCAACTTCTTCAAATACAATATTTGGTTCTAAACATTGGGTAGAAATGATTTATATGTCTGTATTTTATAAAATCATTCAAATTACAAATGGGATTAAAATTTAATACAATAAAAATGTCAGGTATTACTTTTCCATCATAGTTGTTGGGAGATACCATTTTCTTAGATGTAGACAATTTAGTAGAGTTCTGTTTTCTAGGTTAATATTTTCATTGCTTGTAATTACTTGGTTTTTTTTTCTTTATATATTTTCTTTACCAGTTCGAGCTGACCCCACCATTTTCAACAGGGTGGTGTCCTATTTGATATATTTCTTTTTTTAAATTAAATCAGCCGAATGGGTTAAAACCAAATCATTTTATAAAAAATACTGTTTTTTGGCACACTTCACCACCATACTCAGCTCCACCCACTTCTATTTTTATTCTTATTTTTCACTTTTCGCTCATAATATTTATTAGCATCTGTTTTTTTAAAGAAATTATTACTTGCGTATATTTGTTAAAAAAAATAAAAATGACAGAGAAACTATACACAAAGAAATATATAAAAAAAACACACCCATGAAAAGAAATCTCGGCTGACTGGCCAACACAAAACAGCCAATGAGGGTCTTAAAAAGATCTCACCATTAATAATTGTAACTATATAAGAAATTAACGAAACAACAGTGACTGTTCATCTGACGATCGAAGTCTCGTGAAACCAACTGTACAGGTTGTAATGAACCAATAAATATTCTTCTACAATATTTGCTTTACTAACGTATTGAGCCTCCTTCGGTTGGAAAAAGAGGTCTATTAAAAAAGTTATGCAGAAAAACTAACGCATAATATATGCAAAGTTTTCTCAATGTTGTTCATGAGTTGATATTGTAGACCGTATTGTTAGTGTGAGTCATAACATACAGTTGATAACATTATCGTCCAAACCAATTATTCTCCAAAAACAAATTACATTGCCAGAACCATTAATTATTTCATGATAATGCATTGATCCTAATGCTCTAATTCATGGTAGCTCTGCAAATAAAGCATTGTTTTGCACACACATTGCTACTTTAAGATATATTTGCTTTAACAATTATTACTTAAAAAAAACATCCAATAATATTGTTACTTTTCAAATTTGCTATTATATAATACCATTCTTGTTAGACTAATAGGACTATATTCATAGAAGAGACAGAAACCAATTGTTGGCAAGAGTAACCTGCTAATCACTGTGCCATGGCAAGTACTGCAATGTTACTGTATATGACACTATATAAGATGGACATTTAAAACTCTTCCCAAAACTATGCAAATATACACTGGGTTCAATTTGTTGATATTATAACTAGGGGGTCACCTACTGAAGAATGATGTGGACAATTATAGGGATTGGGTGAAGTGTAGTGAGTGGTAGTTCTCCAAATACACTTGCAAACCATTCATCTTATAGTCTGTCATGGGTTATGGTACTTTTTTTCTATCCCAAAATTTAATAATAAAAAAAAAATCTCTCAATTGAAAAAGAAATCCCTGTATCCACCCCAAAGTTTCATCAGTTTCTCCTTAGCCCATGGCCAACCATTCAGCAAAATTCCATTGAAATTCATTGAGAACTTTTGGAGATATTGTTTGAACAAAAGTGATTTTAGACAAAACCGATATTTGCTAAAGTGATGTAGACCTCTGTCATATACAGTATTTCGTTTTACTATGCAAACATAACGTTACTATGCAAGCATAACGTTACTTTGCAAATATAATGACTGAAGTCAATCAAATGTCAGAATTCTTTTATAGATGGAAAGGCTATTGCCTATAACTTGTTATGAAGAGGTGATCGTGAAGACAAAGTGAAGAATCTGATGTTAATTCTAATCATCTTCCCTACCATTACTGCATCACTTTCAATACAAAATGATATATTTTCTCTCTGCTCATTGACAAATGTCCTTTTCTCGTGATAAATGACTTGGGAGTCAAGGGGAGTATCGTAACAATGAAGTCTGTGGGCAAAAAGTATGATTCGTGTTCTTAATGGACAATTAATTTGTCACAAATAATTACCTCTTCCCACTTTACTTCCCTTTGACAGTCTAGCCAAAAGGTTAACATAACCCTTTTCATACCAGACTAGCCCTGACTGGCTTTTCAAGTATTGTAACGTGTTTAGTTCAGATGCCACTTTATTTCTTTATATACACAAACATTTTCTGTTTTAGGCTTGTTAATAATCAAATAATTGCTTTTACTAAAATTAAGATTTGGTTTCCACGAGGGCAGAGGTTCCCAACCTTTTTTTTTTTGAGTCATTCCCTACTTTTGTCAATAAGATTATTAGTATCCCAACCCCCATTATTAAGTTGCAACAAAGAATAATTTCAAATAACTTTATTTTATGTATAATTAGACAGCTTCATACTAAGAATTAGTTTAATTTTTATAATTGTACAGCTACTGCTGTGTATTTGTTACTCAAAGAAACCAAGCGAAAATAATTAGGACCACATTTGAAATTCCAAAAAAAAAGAATTCTGCTATTGTAACTGATATACACATCAATGTGATCTGGGTTTTTTTTTGGTTTCTTTTGCTACTAGTTCTTCGATTAGTGAGAGCACATCTTAAATCATTCTCAACTTGGAGCTT
>VCCN01004471.1:500862-511445 GCA_006491835.1 Architeuthis dux | reverse complement strand
ATTCCCTCTCAGTCAGTTTTCTATACTATCTGACTTACTGAGATAAGAGGTCCTGGACTAAAATTAAAACTAAAACTAAAACTAAATAAATTCTATACTTTCCAATCGATTCAAGACCCTTTTTGAAACATCGTATTTGGTCTGGCGCCTAAGCAGAAATTTATCTGAATCTGGAAAAGTAAAATAAAATCATTTTTTTCCATAGTTCTCTTTAAAAAAGAGTTTTGGTGAAAGATTGATTCTTTGGAAAATTTACAAAATTAAGGGATCAGCCCGTTCCCTAAAGTCTGAACAAATTCACAGTATTTTTATTATTATTATTATTGGATGAAGTAATTGTACCACGTTATTTAATCAAATTTGACTAGTTTAAGATGAAGGTAAAAACCAAATTTGATTAAATAAATTCCCAGTACTCTACAAAATGGCATAAACCCAAATCTACTCTTCGTTTTAACTTTCTCCATTTCAAAAGTATTTATTAAATCAAATCAAGTTTAATATTTATTCTTGAAAGCATTTTTCTTTATATCCAAGGTGATTCCGTAATAGGATTTGTCTTTTATGTATAAATAGTAGATAGAAATAGGACGTCTCGCCGTGGGGTTAATGGTTAACGAACAAGTCTAGCAGACCATTACTAATGTGTAGTGAGTTCGATTCTCATTGGGTACCCCACTCCTGTGGCCTTGTGCAAGACCTAACTAGTCTTAGTAAATATGGAGGTGCGTGGTGGCACATAACGCGGAATCAGCGAACCGAGTTCGAATTTCGGTGGGTGGTGCTTATAATTACTTTGGGAAAGGCATGAATCCACTTCTCCGATGATTGAAAAGAGTGGGTGTTGAACACTTGAGCACACCACTCTCCCATAACCTCTTTACCTGCTCAGGCACTTGCAGTAAAAAAAAAGCTCTTACCTCCATAGTCAACCTTCACTTCACAACTGCACTTATATAAAACGCAATGTGTATATCAATATATCGAGGGATGACAACCAAACTGTTCACGAACTGGTCCAGCACCACCTTTATGTCCCGTCGAAAGGACACGAAAATGGTAACGTCATCGACAGGGAGGCCTATTCCATGTAAAGCCGGTCTTGCTGCCCCGTCCCTTAGCGAATGAGGGGCTCCAACGTTAGGTACAAGAGGCTGGTCCACTTCTGGAACTTCGGCAAGGAAATGTGCTCCACCCTGTCGAACGCTGTGGACTTATCCAAATTGATCAACACGGCTCCGGTGTCGTCTTTTTATCCCTCTAAGAGCGTCACAATGTAGTTTTGATCCTTGTTGACAATCCTTAAGAATTGTTGTTCGAATTCCTAAATTATTGTTGCCGGGCAACGATTCACGTTATATTAATATATCTGGCGCCATAATGTCATCGAGCCACACACACATACACACATGTAACCCGGATATTAGGATAGATTAAACAAACACATTAAAACCTTGACTCTAATTGAAATACGTACTAAAATATACACAGGAAGTAAGTAGACGCCAACATTACCATAGTACCTTTATTGTGATAAGATATAGATATTGCAAATATAATAATTCAAAACGTTGAATAGTTTTGCCTTAAACATAGACCCTCTGATTGCTTAAATTTGGTTTCTAATTTAAAAAGAAACTTGTCACAGTAAAATTGTCCCTCCTCATCTTGGTTTACTGATGAACTTATACTCGAAAAAACAAAAAAAACACACGCTATTATTAGCTAATAATTATGTTTATCCAATCAAAACAATCTGTGAACGTCGTTCACAAGTCTATGGATTGAATGAAAATCACCATCGTAATATTAGCGCTTAAAAAGTGGGATTTGATGATTTAAAGCATTCTGTAATTTTAAAATGAGTCATTATCTTTCCAAGAACTGTTCGGACTATTTATTGGTCTCATTGTTTTTGTTGTTAACACAATGTTTCGCCTTATCCATTCAGTAAAGGCTTAATCTAAAAAAAATGTTTGGATTTACATACTCTCCATCTTTATTTTTTTTTTATATATACGGGGTTTTTCAAAATAGTATCCCGCCATTTTGAATATCTCGAAAACCATTTGCGCGGCCTTGAAGTAACTTGGCAACCAATCAGAGGGGACCTTACTGCGCTTGCACGAACAGACAAACTCCCGTGTTGTTATTCAGTCGGCAGTGTATGACCATCGCATTCAAATACAACAGACCGACACGTCGATGGAAAACAGTGATGTTCCAGACATAACAACCGACGAAGTAGATTGTGCGCCTACGAAATATGAAAAGCGGAAAAGCCCCACGCAAAGATGGCATAATGATAGATCTTTTAGAAGACGCGGGAGAGGTCTATCACAACGGACTAGCGCAACTATCCACACAACGCTTACTAGAAAAGAAAGTGCCCAAAAGATTCTGTCTAGGATTAGTGATCCTACTACGGAAGAAAGCAGACGATAAAGACCTTGGCAATTACTGCCCCATTACTTTACTACCTAAAATTTACAAACTAATCTCGAAAATATTTACATTAAGATTAACAAACACTTTATATGAAAACCAACCGCGCAAACAAGCAGGCTTGGTTTACGTAGACTATGAAAAAGCCTTTGATTCAATAGAGCATTCGGCAGTCTTCAACTCAATGCGAGAACAAGTTATAAATGAGAATTATTTAAAAGTAATAGAACATATATACGAAAATGGCACTACAATAATTAGACTTCATAAAGATACTAACAAGGTAAAGATTGGAAAAGGAGTAAGACAAGGGGATATAAAATCACCCAAACTCTTTACAGCGAACCTTAAAAGCACTTTCCGGAAAACAGACTGGGAAAACGTGGGAGTAAACATAGACGGGAAATATTTGAACAATTTAAGGTACTGTGATGATGATGCATTAATATAAGAAATTGCGGAGTATCTACAAAACATGTTAAGTGATCTAAATAGAGAAAGCTAAAAAAAATGGGATTAATGATTAACAAAACGAAGACAAAAGTAATGGTCAATGATAAAGTTCCAAAAAAGACCATAAGAATAGATGGTGAAACCTTAGAAGAAGTTAAGGAATACATTTATCTACGCCAGGCGATAAAGCTAGAGAAAGACAATGGAAATGAAATAAGACAGTGCATAACAATTGGCTGGAAAGCATTTGGTATAAATAGAAACACACTGAACGGCAAATTGCCAATATGCTTAAAATGTAAAGTATACGATCGATGCATAATACCAGATATGACGTACGGGTGCGAATCCTGGAAACTTACAAAACCCCTCGAAAACCAACTCAGAATAGCACTGAGAGCAATGGAAAGAGCAATGTTAGGAATAACTCTTAGCCATAGAAAAAGATAAACAAGGACCCGCGAGAGGACTAGGGTGAAAGATATCGTACAAGCAATTAAGCAATAAAAATGGAGATGGGCAGGGAAATAGCGAGAAGAAGGGACAGCAGATGGAGTAAAAGGCTAACCGATTTCTGCCCGTGGGACAGTAAACGCAGTAGAATACTGCCATTGTATTGAATATTATTATTTATTGTTTCCATAACAACAAATGTTTCAGTCCTTTAAGAGACTCACCAGGTTCATATTTTTCAGGTGATTTTAAAAGTAAAATGTAAGGATATTTATATTTGCAAGTTTATATGAGATGCTTACTGAACAGTTTATATTCATTTCAAGTGAGTAACAAAATATCCATGAGCAGCTGAGGCACGTCTGACAAGCAGGGTTATTGAGACACAATTGTGTTTTACCAGGCCTTGTAGTGCACAGTAGTGCGAGACGACCTTGGTTGGGCGTAGCTTGCGTCGGGTCATGTTTGGAGCCAAACGCTAGCTTTGGTGCGCAGATGACATCCATGGAAAAATTGTTCGGAGCTTGTCAGTTTTCCAGAATTTTGGATACTAGATTGTGTACCTGTATTACAGTGAATCCAATCTGCTGGTATTATGGACAGAAACCGAATACCCGAAGCTTAAACAGTACAGCTTGCAATTGGGATTAGTGTAAAAATACAGGTTTTTATGGTAACACACTAACATAATATATGCACAGGTTGTCTGTTACGATCTGTGATCTGTCTAGTGGTTAGGAGTAGAAAATACAGCACCATTCGCTGTTCTGTAGCTGAGGACCTTCGCTTTACTCGTACATACAACGAAGAGAGAAAGAGATATCGAACAAGGGATGAGGTTTCCTTGGAGTGTGAATGATGCTGCGAATGCTTACTGGTAGCTTCATATGTGCGTTCCGTTATCAAAGCCACATCAGCACATGGCGTGTACTTAGTTGACCACATGATCCGTGACGTGTATCTATTATGGTCACGTTGGACTTCTTTAGTCACGTCATGTTACCGAATACGCCAGCCATGGCCCCATTCGTTCAAACCATTTTACTGAATATATTGCAATAGTTGTACCAGACAAAGTTGCCCCGTGTTATCTTGCCGTGGAGCAGTAATTAGCAAGCTAATTTCGCAGACCATTACTACTGTAGTGAGTTCGATCCTCACTGGCTGTCCTTTATTTGTGGCTTTGTACTAGACTAAACTGAGTTAAGTAAACGCCTGGGGTTGCTTAGCCGTGGAACAGTGTTTAGCAGGTTAGCTCGCAGACCATTACCTCTTTAGCGAGTTCGCGTCTCACGGGGTGCCTACACTTGTGGCCTTGTGTCAAATTAAGCTGTACTTAATTATATTTAGGCGCTTCGTCGTAGAGCAATGGTTTAGACCCGCAGACCATTATTACTGCAGTTATCTCGAACTTCACTGGGTACTCCCATATATGTAGCCTTGAGTCAAACTAAGCTGGGTTCAGTAAATACTTATGTCATCCCGGTGAGCAACTACCTCGGATAACTGTATAAAATGTAGCAATAAATAGTTTCAGACATTTGATAAAATATTATTACAATTAACCCTTCTTTTATCTTCATATGAAAACATTTTAATCCAAGAGGCTACAAAGGAAGATATATTTGAAAAGTGTATTGTCGACGTTTAACATATGTTACGACTGTCTACCAACTGGAGTGCAAACTCATTTTACGACTGTCTACCAACTGGAGTGCAAACTCATTTTACGACTGTCTATCAACTGGAGTGCAAACTCATTGAAAGTCCGTCGCCAAGATAATAGTTCAAAGCATATGACTCAAATATAGCTTCAAAATGAGACAACTACAAATACTCATATAGATTTACAATATGATTGACGTTCCCCTTAGATAAGTGTCAGACGAAAAAAGACAACTAGAAATACCATGTTCATCGTGCCATGACTACATCCGTTAACCAAGTGGAAACAAAATAGATACAATATTTGGTAAGGATCTACATCCGTTAGCCGAGTCGAAACAAAATAGATACAATTTTTGGTAAAGGTCTACATCCGTTAACGGAGTCGAAACAAAATAGATACAATTTTTGGTAAAGCTCTACATCCGTTAACCGAGTCGAAACAAAATAGATACAATTTTTGGTAAGGCTCTACATCTGTCAACAAAGTCGAAACAAAATAGATACAATTTTTGCTAAAGATCTACATCCGTCAACCAAGTCGAAAAAAAAAGAAACAATTTTTTTGTGCTTTTAATCCATTAGACCCTAACAATCTTCCTAGAAGTTGTTAGTTTTTAAGGTTCTATTTACAATGTAACTGTATGGTAAACTGGACCGTTACTTTCAGTCCGTTGTATGGAAGTGAGGCTACGAAGCATGTTGTTACTTGCCTTGTGAAGGTTGTTAACTACGTTTTGTTTTAAATACCTTCAATGTACAATACGTTCTGAACATATCAAACTAAAAGAAAAACAACAAAAAACACTAAACAATGCAATAATTCCGTGTATTTTAAAGACAAATTAAATTAATAGTGACAAATCTTGACGGTGCGCTTGTGTTAAATTGTTTGTCAATTAATACCAGGGAAGGCTCGGTCCCTCGACAATTTTCCCAGGGGTGGCTCGAGCCCTCAAGCCCCCACGTAGTCGGCGCCTATGCCCCTAAATAACATTAAAATATGTTTGTCTTATTCCCTGCTGAGGTGGGGGGGGGGTCTTATATGCTATCAAATACGGTATGTATTGCAGACCAATTCGCTTGTTTAGTGAGTTTGAGCCTCACTGGGTTCTTCATACTGTGTTGGACTGAGCTTGAAAATTATTTAAGGGCGTCTTACCGTGGAGTAGTGGTTAACAAGCTAGTCTTGCAGATAGGACAGTAACTACTGTAGTGAGTTCAATTCTCACTGGGTGCTCTACACTTATGGCCATGTGCCATACTAATCTAGGATTAGTAAATAAGTAAGTGTAATCCTATTACTTATAAAATAAACGTCTTTACCAAATAAAAATCAACACCAAAGTCACAAACCCCATGTTTATACAAAGACAGCTGTTTAAAGAAAGCAAGCCTTTATCAGATGTACCAGAACAACTCCCAATCCATCTATACGATCACAACTAAAAAGCTAGTAATCTTAACCCTACAGCCGACCATGTCTATAATAGATACTAGCTTACCTGTTTATTGTTTATGTTCAATATATTCCCTGAATATTAAATTAATCTAAAGGTAAAATTAAGTAAAGATACAATTTATCAAGTTTAACGTAATTCTATTTCTACTAAGTTACGTCACCAGACGTCACTGATGACGTAAGCGTGACAGTGGACAAACACACACTGCTAATTGTTATGTGTGGATTTACTATGCTTTGCTTAGTTTTTACTCAAGGCTACAAGCATGGGGCACCTAGTAAGTATCGAACTCACTACTAATGATGCTGGAGACGATCTTGGTAGCCATTACACCACGACGAGGCGCCCCAACCATGTCTATAATAACATGAGTAGTTGAAAAAATTAACGTCTTTACTAGATGAGCCCAAACAACTTTCCTTTCTCCCCTCTCCCTTGCTACCCACTTATTAAATTAGGTAACTTTCTTTTCTGTCTGCTCTCTTTCTACCGTCTCATTAAATTTCTTTTCTGTGTTCTTTCCCCCTACCCTCTTATTAAACCACCTATCTTTCTTGTCTGCCCTCTCCCTTGCTACCCTCTTATTAAATCTGCTCACCCCTCTCTTTCTACTCTCATTAAATTACCTAAATCTTCCCTTATGTTATGGACGCAGGCGGAAACAAACAGAATTATATAATATTATACATTCTTTTGGATCCTCGTCCTCCGAAACATGAACTAGTATACACAAGCGCTGTTAAAACACATGCAGTTTCCCTGGAGTCGTGAGTTCAATTCCTGAACCAGGCAGCACAGAAATATACACCAGCTTAGTGGAGATGCAGGTCGACATCATAAGGAAGAATTATGAGCACTGAAAATTTCATAGGAAAGACACCCTCACGGGTACAGGAACGAGAACAATATACCCCAGTAGATCAAATAAAGGTGTCCGTTCGACAAGAAGGTAGCTGAATGTTACAGACACCCGAGGAAGGGTACAGCGGCCGAACTGTTGTGACAACGATGAGGAAACTGATCTAAAATAATCATTGCATATTAGTAACAACACCTTGTTTTAAGAAAGGAAGGGTTGGAAAGAGAAGAAAGAACATCTGGTTTGGCGTTTGGTAAAAAACTGGATATATATAATCCACTAAAGCAAATGATTATAGGTACTGGACGAATAATGTATCATACAAGTCACATCATTATGTACCTACATTTATAAAAACAAAGTCGATATGGGCCAACACGGGTAATGATCACAAGCCAGATCACATACTAAATTTTAATGTGAATAACGAAACAAAAAGAAAGTTTATCAACTTGCATCTAAAGAGTATGAAATCAAATGATGGATACTTTTTTTTATATCCGACAGAATATGATCATTATAATGCCATTTATTAGTTGAGAGCCTATATTTTCCCGGAGCCGGTGTAAGCAACTGCTAAACGAGAATTAGCTCAATCGGTTAGAGCAGTTAGAACAGTACCTGCGTATAAGTTAGCTTCCAAGATGGACGCGGATTCAATCCCCGCACGGGGTTCGTTTCTTTATTCACATTTACGATTTACGCTCACACCGGCGCCGAGCAAATATAGGCTGTCAACTAATAAATGTCATTATAATTATCATCTAAAGAGTAGTATCACCCGCCTTCCATCTCCATCAGCCCAATGAAGCTGGAAGGAGTCCAGGACTTCACCTATCTAGATTGCGTTATATCTACCTATCCGTCATAACCAGGCTAGACAAAGAAATACACAGACTAGCTAAGGCAAACCAAGCTTTTGGTTAACTACACAGACGTGTCTGGAGAAACAAGAACCCAGGAAAGGAAAAAGAAACAAGACTCTACAAAACCATCATGCTGATCACCGTTCTAGATGGAGCCAAATCTTGGGTCATATACCAGCGCCATCTACTTAGCCTACTCGAATGACTTCATCACTAACAGCGAGACGCTCAAGATGACCTGGGCTGCATGCATTGAGCCTATGCTGCAAAAGACTCCGGAATCAACCGCCAGTGGCAGACGACAGGGAAAAATGGCGGCACAAGATGTAACTCCCTTTCCAAAGCAAACCGCAGAGCAAGGACAAAAGAGAAAAGGCGGCACCGTAAAATGGGAGTTTCCCTCGGTAGCTTGATCCCACCCTGCAGCCGCTGTGAGAAGGTCTGTCTCTCCTTCTTGGGCCTCGCTGGACACCGATGGGCCTGCAACACACGTGAGAAACCCTCCTAAATCCTCGTTCACGAAGCTAAACCATGATATCTATCTATGTCTCAATCTATCTATCTTAGCAGTTATTGTTATCCGTGGTATCAAGGATAGTGCACAACAAATTCTGGCGAAGGGGAGAAAAATATGAAAACAATAAATGCAATTGTATTTTAGCACTGATGTATTTGAACTTTGTGAGTTTCGCCCTTTCTTATCGCTGCAAGAATGAATTTACTGACTTTACGGTCACTGCACCATTTCTCAGCTTTGTTTTGGCTCTCATTCTGTATATGGTCAATTGAAAATCAGGAAGAAAGGGATTGTCAGTGGTCAGGAATTAATACTGTGTTACAGACAGAGCAAGCTTATTATATATACTTTATAAATGCATTTCTAATTATTTTATTATAGAAATGCATTGGAACTCAGGAAGAAGTGATTGTCAGTCGTCAGGAATCAAGGCAAACGATACAGAATAGGATTATTATATTTTTGGTTTCATCAAGCATTTACAATTGAGGCGTCTACCGTAGGAGAGGCGAAATCGCCACTGAAAATTCGTTTTCTATGGTAAAGTATCCAGCCACCCCTGCTTTATCTGGTGGTATAATCACCACGTTTCCAGTTCGCCTCTAATACTCTCTGTTTTGCCATTTTTTACTATGCGATTCTTCACCATGTGCAAAGCCCTAATTGCTAATGCCAATTGCTGGTTGCTAATGCATGATATTTGGTAATTGTTCTGTAATATCATGTAAAAAGAATATTATAGTCATATTCAACACAATATACTGAGGTGTTATACAAATTCTTATGAAAATCAATCCAAAAATGTGGTCGGTATGCGATTTTTAAAGTAGCCAAATTTGGAGCTCTTTTTCTCACAACCATGTTTTAGTTAGTTCGCCCGTCCTACGTTTCGCGCTCGATTTAGCGCGTTTCTTGTTTTGGCATTGCAAAAAGCGCTAAATTAGCGCGTTTTCGCCTAAAACAATTTGGCCGTTTTTGGCCAGTTTCCGGATATTTTGACAAGGTTTAGCGTCTTTTTGGTGATTTTTAGCAATTTTAAAAAATTTAGCGCTTTTTTTAGCGCTGTTTGGCAGTCAAATTAGCGCGAAAATATTTTTTGAGTTGGTAAAACTGACGGTAGACGCCTCAGTTGCTTTCTCCTGGACTGTTTTTCTTGATTTACAAATCTACAAAACGACTTTATTGGTTCGTGAAAAAAAAGGACCAGGAAAAGAATTTGTTGTGTTTCGAATCATTATTTAATTTTCTTTTCATAATTTAGGCAAAGACTTTTAAAAAAATTCTTTAATCTGGTTGACGTGTGAGAAGTTTTTTGTCTCTCGATAACAAATACGTTTGTTTATATGACGCACGCATCTCAAATGAATAATTAAATAAATAAAAATGGAGAAAGCAGAGAGAATATTCTATTAATGTTTTGCTTGCTTTGTATAAATGAATTGCTTATTTAAATAAACGTTAATTTGATGTCGTACATCCATTTTACTCAGACATGACGAGAGATGACGTGATAGGACGAGACTAGAGCGTGGGCTTAGATCGTGTGATTTGCATAATGTTCGAAGGAGTGCTTTGTTTGTCAATTTTTATTTATTGTTTAAATTAGGTCTTATTTTGTTTGAAAAGCGAATTCATCAGCATTTATACGCTATTCTAACCCTAACCTGTTTCGTGTACAAATCTGTCAGTTGGTGGAAAAAAGGTGTGTATACATGAATACACAGCAGTACTGGAAAAATATAGATACCCGCGTACATAATATATGAATACATACATGCATATAACTATTATTATTTTTAACACACATTGTTATCGTACATACATATATATTATATATAACACACACACACACATATATATAT
>VCCN01004471.1:214076-229661 GCA_006491835.1 Architeuthis dux | reverse complement strand
TATATATAATTGAATTTATTTTCTGTTATTTAAGAAAGCTATACAAATTCATTTGCAGCAAAAGTTGAAAGAAGAACGCGAAGCCAAGAGACAGCAGTTAGATACGCGGCATCTGTATATTCTTCAAACTGTGGCCGATTGTCTGCGACTGGAGAGAATCGAAGTAGAAGATGCCATTCTGGAAGGAGTCCAGGTAATCCTTTATTTACTGTCTTAGACAATACTGTCCTATCAAACTTGTGGTCCTGTTTCCATCTGTCGCAAGATGGATTTTCATGTTTTTGTTAGACGTTGTTGAGCAGTTCTAGTCTATGGTTCTGAGATGGTACCAATGTGTCCCGGAGATGCGGCTTTCCCTTCTAACCCTTACATACATCTGAAGGCGGAGGAAGAACAAGAATAATTATCATGTTACTATGACATATTTCATTATTATCTGTATTCCACAAATTATTTCGACGAATATCCTCATCATTGTCATCGTGATGGAAAGTACAGAATTCCCTGAAGCCATCGATAATAGAGTACGGGCTTAATTATTCGGTTACGGCCGGGTAGAGTATGTCTGCAGCTTGGTTAGTCAGTCTGCAAAGTGACATCGATTGTGCACGTAACTTCGGCGATTTTCACAAAACACAAACACCTTTTGCCCTCTAAAATCTGACATAGTAGCTTGAAGATAAAAATACCCCAAGTTACGGGTACAATCGGGTAACGGTCTACATCCGTTAATCAAGTCGAAAAGAAATAGAAACAATTTTTGGTAAAGTTCTACATCCGTTAACCAAGTCAAACAGAAATAGAAACAATTTTTGGTAAACATCTACATCCGTTAACTAAGTCGAAAAGAAATAGAAACAATTTTTGGTAAACATCTACATCCGTTAACCAAGTCGAAAAGAAATAGAAACACTTTTTGGTAAAGTTCTACATCCGTTAACCAAGTCAAAAAGAAATAGAAACAATTTTTTTTCGCCAGTAATTCTTTCGAAAAAGCACAAAACTGATCGAGTGAATCGCCCAAGTATGATAGCAGGAGAAAACACGTCTTCTCTCTTTAGGGTGTTAGGCGAAATATATTCCGTTGACTGCGAGTAAAGAATTAATTCTCCCATAACCTTACTGGTCCTTGTGCACCCAGCCCCTTGTGCACTGAAGTTGTCATCCCATATTTCTTTCCTTGTCGAATCGCGACCAGTTGCAATTAAGGATAGAGTTTTGATAAAGACTAGTCCATGTCCGACGTCTATCGCCTACTTTTACCAGAAAGAGTGCCTAACGAAACATAATACGCCTTTTTCATAATCTAACTACAATTGAAGAAATACATGTGTGTGTGTGTATGCACCGTGATTTCTCGAAAACTGTCCTTTGTACGAAGTTGACATTCGTCATATATATTAGTCAGCACACAAAGCAATGCAGTGTCGAGTTCGAAGTTGTTTAGATCTGCGGTTATCGAGAAACCTAATAAAGTAAATAAAAAATTACAGATTATAAATCTTTCTTCATAGTTCCTATTAATTAACTCCCTTGACTTCCTCACTTTAGAATTATATAAATTTAGATATAAAATATTTTAAATTGGCAATACTGAAGAGAAGCAACCGAAATACTTTGAAAACGTAGTTTCGTACAACGGACAGAAAACTATTTTACATGACAATTATGGCAGGCTGCTAAACACAGCAAGTCCGGTCCCTTCCAAATATGCACCTTTGGAACGGGGACTGACCTAGTTTGAAATAAAGAGTCAATAAGTACACTCCAATTTTGATTATTTCATTTTTAGATTGAAACTATTCACAAATTCCTGGAAGCTTCTGGTCCTCGACAGATTATGTTTTATTACCAGGAACCTGACACAGAGAAAGAGGCGGGTGAGTGTATATTTATGTTCTTGTCGGTATTAAGTTTGGAGTTCACCAGCATCGAAAAAGGAATTGGTCAACCTGGTTCGAATCTCGGCGGAGGCTGTTCATTTTCACACACACACACACACATCATCATCATCATCATCATCATCATCAGCAGCAGCCGTTATAAGTCCACTGCTGGACAAAGGCCTTTCCCGTCTCCTTCCATGACAACCTATCTTGTGCTAGCCTCTGCCAAGTCTTACCGGCAAACCTTTCTATCTCGTCCCTCCATCTTGTGTCTGGTCTTTTACTACTTCGTTTACTGTCCCATGGGCACCAGTCGGTTAGTCTTTTCCCCCCCATCTATTTTCATTTCTTCTTGCTAGGTGACCAGCCCATCTCCACTTTTGCTGCTTAATTAGTTGTATAATATCCTTCACTCTAGTCCTCTCCCTGATCCATGTTGATCTTTTTCTATCTCTTAGGGTTATCCCTAGCATTGCACTTTCCATGGATCTCTGTGCTATTCTGAGCTGGTTTTCAGCTCGTTTGGTTAAATTTTCCAAAACATATAGACTACATAAAGATACAAACAAGATAAAGATAGCAAAAGGAGTAAGACAAGGGGATACAATATCACCTAAACTATTCACAGCGGGCCTTGAAAGTCTTACCGGCAAACTTTTCTATCTCGTCCCTCCATCTTGTGTCTGGCCTTTTCCTACTTCTTTTACTGTCCCATAGACATCAATCGGTTAATCTTTCCCCGCATCTATTGTCATCTCTTCTTGCTAGGTGGCCGTCTCCATTTCTGCTGCTTAATTAGTTGTATAATATCCTTCACTCTAGTCCTTTCTCTGATCCATGTTGATATGTATGTCTGTATGCATGTAGCAAGAGCATTGATTTAAACTAGTAATAAAACAATAGTGAAAATGCTTCATCTAAGAAAATTTCAAAAACGCTTGTTTTTTCCCCCTGATCTTTTGAGAGGACAAATTGTTATTATTCAATTATTCTTTTCACATTAGCATGTTTTTTTGTTTCTATCACAATTTCTTTGGCAAAATAAATAACAAAATAAACAACCCGAACACGAAGATGTTTACTTTTGTGGGGATAATAGTCAGAAGTACATGGTTTTCAATAATTAGTAAGTTAATACAATGAAGATAGGGTATAAATACAAACATTGAAAGAATAAATTCATAAATGTACAGATTAGGAGTCAGATTTCAGAGAATATTTCAACTTACTTCATTTCTTTATTTAACTGACAATAGTTTGGTTTGCCACGTGTAATGAAATACATTTTGGGAGATAATAATTGGTACGTGACCAAAATGCCATATCATATTTCCGGGGCTAGAAAATAGGGCAAACGGCCGACGAAGTCAGAACAAAGAAAATACGTTCGACCAACCTGAGTGGTTTAAGGGTTGCCGTGATTTGAAATCGGACGACAGTTTAGAGTTAGTTAGGGTCCGACACCCAGGAGCGACGGGTCAAACCAGCTAGAGGGCTTGGCTCCTTCGCCCGTCAGGGTGAGGGAGGAGAGAGGAGGAAGAAATCTGATTCGAACTACTGCCATCACTGTTAGTGATTCAGTAAAGGAACTCGTTGGAATTCTTTAAAAGAAAAACAGAATTCAATACCCTTGGTGGCCCGCGAATCGGCCCGGAATCGAAGCTATCAACGGGAATAAAACGAATCCATATTTCCAATTGAAAATAATGAATTTTGACGTCTTTCCATCCAACCACGCGAGAGAGCCCTTTCTCCGGTATGGACAAAATGTATTACCTCCCCCCACAAAGTTCAGCACCCGTAAATCTGAATCCCTGGAACTGTTACGTTATGGGCTTTGATGATACCCAATATACGCAAACGACTCGTCTGTTGTCGACGATGTTGTTGATCTCTCCGGATCTGTCTTGTGTCTCTGTAACTGGTAAATGTTTGATGGGACTTCATGATGGGTTTGTCAGTACGGTGTGTAACTGAATTGTGTATCTGCTCTGTTGGGTTTTGTTGATGCTGCAAGGAACTTGGTGGTCAATACACCTTTTCACGCACAAATGAAAATGAGTTCAAAATTATCCATACGTATATTTATTTAAGCTGGCTTACAATAGTGTTAGCAGGGTTAACCGTTCTTTTCAAGGCTTGTAAGAAAAATCATAACATTTGTAACTATGGATAACTGCTTAATTCCTTAAAGGCTAGACAGCGCTGTTTACTAAAAACGTCAATCACACTTTCAAACTCTTACTGCTCACTACTACTGTTGTTCAGATCGTTCCCAATTGAGGAAGTTGCGGCTCACATCTGAGATGCGGTGGACAGCATCTCAAGTGTGTACTGTCCCCTCCTCCACCCTGGGGGGCGGGTGGACGGAGTCATACCGACACCCACCTAGAAAAGGCCCGGTCGAGAACTGCCCCCTGAGTTCATTTGTCTCCTATATTTATACCTGAAATTATTTAACTAATACGTATATTTTTCAATTACAAACGCATGACATTAATCGTATTATGTGGCAGCATGTTACGTGGCCAATATCATTGTTTACCAATTGTAAATTCCTATTTAACTTGTTAACATTCCACTAGCCATTATTTTGAAATTCCCAATGTTGACCTGTCAGTCATACACCGATGGCGTGATAATGCCGAATTCTTATTTCTATGCACTTAAATGACATTTTCTACACCGAGACAATCTATCTATCTATCTATCTATCTATCTATCTATCTATCTATCTATCTATCTATCTATCTATCTTCCACTCTTCTACCCCTCTTAGGAGGTACTATGGTACAGAACGAGACGTATCCCTCACATCGTCGAGAAGAAATACTACCCGCATTATCCAACATACGGCCAAGTAAGAAGAGCAGTGTCTCAGAAGTTCACCTTCTCTTTTTGTTTGACCGTAATGTAAGCTGGCTACCCCATTTCCTGATTGGGGGTGTATTGTTTTGTTTTTGGGGGCTGTGTGTGATTTACTTTTGGGGTGATAGTAGTCAGAAGTACATAAAAAAACAAACAAAAGACAAAACTACTAGTCCGAAAAAAATCATTTAATAAACTTTTATTCGTCAGTAACATCTTTGTTCTTTTTCTATAGTTTTGAGAAGGGTCATTAATATTCAAATGGTTCTTCGGACGATTGAACTCCTTGTTATTTGTGTTGTAAACACGACGTTTCGGCCGATCCATCATCTTCTTCAGGTGTAACATTCGAGTGTGATGGGTTAAACAGAAATTATGTTTAAAGATGGGGGGTAGCCCTTATAGCGCATGGCCCGGGTGGTTCTGTGTCTTTGTCCTGTCGGGTTTAGATTTGTTGAGAAGTGGAATCCACATCGGGTTGAAATCCGCACTTGTCTGGCTAATACATGTCGACTAAATATATATAAAATATCTTTGACAATAGAGTTTCAATGTCGAGTTTGGTCATAAATAATAACTGATAATATCCGTTTTGATTGTGTAATGTTCCACTAGAAATAATAACATCCTGCTATGTTTGGTTTAGAAGACAATTAACTTTCTATTAAAAAGTGGTAGGGGTGTACTTATTTATGGGTGATACTGTAAGTGTGTGATTTGGTGAAGTAGCAGTAAAGTCAGTGAGTAATCATAAGAAATGCCGACGTGTTGATAACATATACATTTAATAAACCTTTATTCGTCACTAACATCTTTGTTCTTTTCTTAAACTTCCAGTGGATCAACTCCGTGTCGGCCAGACGACACTGAAGAGCTCTCGCGCGTTGAAGTCTAAAATATTCGTCTCTGACGGCAGAGAAGTCCCCCTTCGAGGCATTTGTCTACTTTTCATCAAATCAGAAACGTCCCTCGCCATTACTGATGCCAACATAATTAAGGTAAGTTGTCACACGCTGTCTTTTGATTTACGATTTGCACACTGGCAATATTTCAGCTCCCGTAAATCTGCAGCCCTGGAACGAGACGTCTCCCTCACATCGGCGAGAAGAAATACTACCGTCATTATCCAACACACGGCCGAGTAAGGAGAGCAGTGTCTTAGAAATTCACCTTCCCTTTTTATTTGACCGATTTCAAATCACGGCAACCCTTAAACCACTCAGGTTGGTCGAACTTATTCTCTTTGTTCTGACTTGGTCGACCGTTTCCCCCGAGCGCGGAATTGTAGTTACAGAATCCACTTCAACTAGAAAATGAGTTTGGTAGTAATTGCCCGTCCCAAACTTGTCTTTGATGAATGGTTGTCACCGTGGACTAGTGGTTATCAAGCTACTATCGCAGGACATTATTACTGTAGCGAGTTCAATCTTCATCTCTCAACCGGGCTTGGGACCCTGAGCCCCTGGACACGACTTCCGTCTGGTCATTTCCTTACTTAAAAGTATGGTATTTGAAACATTAATTGTCGTCTCTAATGAAACTCAGTAACCACGCCTTATGAATTTGTCTCTGATAGACGAACAGAAAAAAGTAATAATAGTAATAGCAATAATAATGATAATGATAATAATAGTAATAATAATAATAGTAATATTAATGAATTATTCACTTCTCTCGCCTTTTGTTGGGCAGTGATCACTAAAAAAGTTTTGAAACTTCAGACTTTTCTTTAGTGATCACTTTCCAACAAAAGGCGAGAGAAGTGAATAATTCATTGATCACCCCACTAAAATTCCATACTTATACAAGCGTAAATGCTGCCGGACACGAACTAAGGGACCAATTTAGCCCCCCCCCCCACTAAAAACCTATTGGGGTGTTATTGGAGTACATATTTAAATTTCCAACTCAATTGTTACATAGATAGCCAGCCAGCCAGACCAACTTAAAAACCTATGTTGACAGTTCTGGTGACAATTCTGGTTGACGGTTTGCAATACTGTAACAATGATTAGAGTATTTAAGACCTAATTAGTCTAAAAAGCAAATGGCTATTAATTGGTTATTGTTCGTTATTCTTCAGGAAGTCAACTACACATTGCTAGACGCCAGTCGCCAAGAAACAGACGGTGGGGGTCTGCTCAGCGGCCTTGAGGTGATCCTGTCACAAGTGTTCATTCCTGCAGTGAGGAAGCTAAAACATGGATGGGGGCATTTGGACGTCGTGCAGCAAGGTCAGCCTGTGCGTAACAACTTCCTCAATTCGATGGAGGCTTTTGTGTCCATCCTCTCTGGTAAGTCATGACACCGACCCTAAATAGTTCTTCCTTTCGCTGCTTCGCTGATTTAATTGTGCCCACTTAGACTGAGGGGCGTGGTTCTGTAGATTCTAGTAAATAGACTGTCCTTTTTATGCACGTGAAATAATGTTTAGTCTTATGGAATGATCAACAGAAGAAAAAGTAAACGCCACACAGCGCTATTGTGCTCTCAGAAACTCACCTAACGCTTCTAATCAAGCGTTTGTAATATAATAAAATCATCAGCAATGCATTTACACATAACAGCTCTATATTCGCTATATCTGTTCAAATACTAAATCTGCTTTAGGGCTTTTTTTATCCCCTTACTCATTATATATGCTTGTACTCTTTGATAAGTAATAGTTCTGCTGATATGTAAATGCATCGTTTACTACAGACAATCCATTCAAAAAAGATTGTACTATAAAATGCTTTTTAAATAAAGCGTGAAGAAAGGGATTGTCAGTTTTCAGGAATTAATGCAAGCGTTACTGACAAAATAGGGTTATTAAATGATTAATTGTATCTGACGACATTTTCGAATTTGAAACATTAATTGTCGTCTCTAATCAAACTCAGTGACCGCGCCTTATGAATTTGTCTCTGATAGACCAACAGAAAAAAGTTGCGTTGTATTCTACTACTACTACTACTACTACTACTACTACTACTACTACTACTACTAATAATAATAATAATAATAGTAATAATAAGGATAATGATAATAATAGTAATAATAGTAATAATGATAATAGTAATAGTAATAATGATAATAATAATAGTAATAGTAACAATAATAGTAATGATAATGATATTAACAAAAATAATAGTAATAATAGTAATAATGATAATAATAGTAATAATAATATTAATAGCAACAACAACAATAACGATAACAATAACAATAACAATAATAAGGCAACCTTTTTCATAAAATGACGAATAAACATAAATCATGCCACATGGGCCGTCACGCGGATAAACAAGGCTCGCGTCCCCAAGGGAAGAACCAACTTGAAAAAATCTGCTCCTGGAACAAATTCCTCCGCCGAATATCAGATTGGTCCCCAGAACCGGGACGACTCCAACCCTGTCCCGTTTGATTCAACACCAACCAAATGTCACAAGGAAAAACGCATGAAATGGGCACGTGAGGAGTATAAAGTAGTTGTGACTGGGTTTTCTTTACATGGCACTGAAAAAAAAAACCCAACTGAAAAATGAACTGCCCAAACATTGTGCTATATGGAGAAATAAAGTTGACGAAAACACCCGCACTTACGTTGATACAAATAAACTAGCGAACATTCGTAGGGTTATAATGAAAAACAACAGCTGCGGAAATCAAAGAAATCAAAAACTCTATCCGACAGCATAAACTCTCCGCAGGAATTACCTCCGTGGTTAAGCAATGGCGTCATTTACCTTTTACCCGAAAGTGATGAAACAATAGACCCCAAAATACTACTGACACATTACCTGCCTCCCAGCCACTTTTAAACTACTTACATCAATCCTAACAAATAGAAAGTACTCTCACTGTGAAAATAATAATGTCCTTCCTCAAGAACAAAAAGGCTGCAGAAGAAAACCATATGGGTGAAAAGACCAACTGATAATAAATAAAATGATACTTGAGAACTGCCGAACTAAACATCGCAACCTACGTACAGCCTGGATAGATTATCAAAAGGCAGACACAGACTTGGATACTGAAAGCCTTAGAAGTTTATAAAATCTCCCCAACTATAACTACATTTCTCAAACATAGCATGGAACCTCTGAATCTAACAATATAGCCATTAACCCTTCCAAGGAGAATCCCTTTCACCCTCCCTTTCTGTTAGCTCTTAACCCCCTATCAAAACACTACCCAAGGCTATAGCATCAATAAAAGTCTGTTCTACATGAATGATCTCAAACCGTATGCTCAAAGCGATTCTGAGCTGAAAGGGCTGTTGCAAACTATTAAGAAATTTAGTGATGATATCGAGATGAGATTTGGCCTCAATAAATGTGCAAAAGCAACTTCCAAGCGAGGAAAACTGACAACAACAACAGACACACATTTAGACGTAAACACAACCATCAAAGAACTTGAACAGGAGGGTACTTAAGAATACCTTGGAATTAATGAAAAACAATAGAATACAACATGCATTCATGAAATAAAAAATAAAAGGAGTACTATAGACGGGTTCAAGCCATTCTTAAAACTGAACTTAACTCCAAGAATCGCATTGAAGCCATCAACACCTTGGCAATACCTGTAGTGCAGTACAGTTACAACATTATGAATTGGAATATAACTGACATACCTCGAATGGATGTTAAATCAAGAAAACTTCTTACCAACAGCAGAATGCATCACCCAAAAGCAGACGTGGATCGACTCTACCTCCAAAGGGAACGAAGGTGGCAGCTGTATGACTCAATTAGAACTGTCATACAAAACTACAACCATTGGCCTTCGCGCGTACCTTCAGGCAAGTAACAACTGGATGATGGATTTAGTGAAAGACCACGAAGCAACTAGAAAACTTAATTCAGTTGTGAAAGAATCCAAGGCATTTCTCAGAGAACTTAACAGGATCGAAACAGACCAACGAATCCCTACACAAACTGCAACAACAACTGCAAAGAATATAAAAACAAACGCCAAACAACAAGGAGTGACGATACTAAAAGAACGCTGGCAACATAAACCCCCTGCATGGCGAATACCCACTTCGCACCCAAGATGCTGATGTAGACCAGGTTAAAACCCATCAGTGGATACGAAGCTCAGGGTTAAAAGCAGAAACAGACCAGAGTCTTCTTACCAGAACCTGAAAGTTCACCAACCGTATCCCAGGTAACATTAACATCCACGTGGTCCAAAAGAACGCCCTCAAACTACGGAAAGTGCTGTCGATTAATGACCCCCCCCACACCTAGAGCGCCCCAGGACCATACTTTCGACCCGGCTCTACAGGATGCAAAAATTAACATTAATGAAAAAATAATAAATTTGTTCTTTTTGATTTTCAGGTGCCCAGGACAGTCTGGGAGAGAAGGTGACCTTACAACACTATGAGCCTCTGAATGTTTCTCGTGCTTTCACAGCGGCTGAATTCATGGCCATCGCAAACAGCTCTGAGGCTATGGAGGGCGTAGAAAACATTATAAAAATATGGATCAATCAAGTAGAACAAGTACGTAACGCATGACTTGGGTGTTATGATAAGGGTCTCTTTGAAGGATAGTTCCCTTGAGCATGTATAACAGATTATGGAATCTTAAGATTACAGGATTTTTACAAGCACTAATACTGATAATATCACGTTGTTCGGAAAGTAATATCACATTTTGAAAAGAGCAGATACAATCCTGGCTGCTGTAGGGTCAAACTCAACACCTATTTCTATTCCGACTGAAGATGATTAATGAAACTTTTGTATTGTATATTTAATAAATTCGACAGTGTATAGGACTTGTCAGTTTGGCTCAGTTGGTAAGAGAGCCGCTTGATCGTGATTTCAAATCACGGTAGCGAAATGTTAATTTTATATATATAGGTTTAGTTTAACGTGACGAGATAGAAAAACAGTAAGGAGTTTACTCCCCTAAATTTGGTGAGGGTTGTTCTTGTTGTTCTTGTTACGGAGGAACAATAAAGTCAACTCCAACTGGGACTGGAGTTTGACAAAAAGCAGATGCAAATTTAATTAAATTGAATTTTGTTTAACAATGAGATAATTACTGCTGTTAGCATATAGGGGAGATCGGGGCTAGTTGGTCACAGGGGCAGGTTGATTCGTATCCTATAATTTTGGTTTCCACCACTTGATGGCGCCACTGTTAGTCTCATTTTGAGCAGAAACATTTCGGCCATTTTTCTACTGCGTTCGAGTCATATGTGTTGTATGTTTTTTCACCCTGGTAAGTAACCTTTTTCACTTTGACAAACGAGTGCCTAGTTCTTGCTGTATTGTGCGATTGATGGTAGTGCAGTCTATGTTTATGAGAAGTGGCAATAAACAGTATGTATACTACATTTCAAGCAGTTTTTGTCAGAACTTGTTCTTGGAAGAGAATGTAAAGGAAACCATGTGTTTGGGTCTGGCTGGTACATTGTGAGCTGGGCTACTTGGTACGTTGTAATTGTATGCAATTGAGGCAAAGGACAAACAAAAAGCCTGCAAAATAACAAAACAAACTTCAAACAAGTCATTGGTGTCGTTATTCTTTTATTATTGTTCTTCTTTCCATTTTCCACCTTTTTACAATGCATCATTGAGGTCCACTCACATATGATTCCACTTGTCCAACCAGGTGATCATTATATTCCTAAAATCTTACTTTTTATTCAAATACATTTTCTATTACTGTTAATACTTCTGTCTGGTTTAACATTTTATATTTCTCAATTATAACAATATATTAATTAATCACATCTGTACCTATTAGCAAGAGAACTAACTTGCCCAATCAGATTGTACCAACTATCCCCACTGGTGGGATAGATTTGTACACTTTTATTTCCAAATGTTTAGATGATGATATAATAAACTTGACAAATGTTTCAGACTTAAACGACCCATCCAAAGGAGGTCCCTTTCCCATAGTAACTTTTGGACAACTAGCCCCGGTCTTTTTCATATAAAATCGTGAGGTTTTCCTATGAACTCCTGAAGTTTGTGATGAAAAGTAAACTGAAAGAGCTGATTTGATGACTTCCTTATTTCGGAATGTCCTGGCACTAAGAAAATGTTCTTGTGATCGAAATTAACTATAATATGCTAGGCAGTGTTGCCAATTTAGCGCGTTTCGCGTTAGATTTAGCGCCTTGTTTTGGCAGTGCAAAAAGCGCTAATTTGGCGCATTTCCGCCTAAATCATTTTGCCCGTTTTGGCCATTTTCTGACCATTTCTGGCCATTTCTAACCATTTCTGGCCATTTAAAAAAGTTTAGCGCCTTTTTTCGCGCTTTTTTTCGCGCTTTTTTTCGCGCTTTTTTTCGCGCTTTTTTTCGCGCTTTAATCCTTTTCATCTTATGTTCAAAGGTTTTGGCCGAGAGTGGACAAATGAGACGCGAGGCTGATGACATTGGACCCAGGGCAGAGCTCGAACACTGGAAAAGGCGGATGTCCAAATTTAATTATCTCCTTGACCAAATCAAGGGTCATGAGGTCAGGGCAGTGTTAGGCATTCTACAAGCGGCCAAATCCAAACTTCTTAAGGTAAGTAAACCAGAGACGGAATTTATGAAATACCAATGAAGTATTTCAGAGCAACGGTCAAGTTCCGTAATGTCAGGACCAAACTCCAGACCAGTTTGTAAACGATGAACAAAGAGCAACTTGGGTTTTGGCCAATTATTGAAGAAAACAGTAAGCTCACAATAAGTCCTGATAATGGTCAATGGTAGTGTACCATAGCTCCTCTGCATTCTGCTGCACATGCTGTGCACTTAGTGAGTGCCTTCCGTGAGCCATCTCCGCTGCCTCTGCTTTTCGCCGATCGTTTTCGCGGAGATGCTGGCGCATGGGAATTGGTGACTAAACCCATAGCGCCTGTTGCTGTACGGGTGCAATTCATTGGAGGGAACAAATAACCCGCATGGCTGTTGGGTGCATCGTGCATCAAAGAATGAAAGTCAAAACGCCGATTGACAATGAGCAGAAATCTTTATTTAACACAACATAGTAGCTACCCAGAAACTTTATTTGTTTTGCGTTAAAAGAGGGAGCGAGAGAAGGCGTAGGTCGACACATCGACGTAAACAGTTTAGACATTTAAGATACCGCCGGCCTGTTGTATACTGCCTTTGGTCCGCAGGAGGAAAATCGTGAACTTGGACAATCAAAAGGAAGGAAGACTCGAACGTTGATTGTAAAAAATATGTGACCATATTTTTATTTCTTAAGTTACATTTTGTCGGCCGGAGAATGAAGCGTGGGAGAGAGATAAGTTATGCCCGAGAGACCATTCCCAACAGGGGAACTTTGTCTTATGCCTTCCCAGACCTAGGCGGTCTGCCTGGGTTTCTGTCCTCTGAGTTCCGAGTTTCTCGGTCTCTTCTGCTTCCTCTTCGGCTCTGAGCTTTATAGGTTTCGAACCCCCACGCTGGTGTCATTTCCGGTTTCCACATTCTGTTTTTAGGAAACCTACGCATTTCCTAGGGTGACCGGGTCACTTCCACTTCCGCACAGGTGTTTGGCCTGGAAATGACCTTCTCGTGGTAGTATATCATAACAGGCCAAGTAGCACCAAAAAGACTATTCAAATGTCTGAAATTTCCAATTGAATCTGATTTAAAAGACACGGGACTGAATTTTGATGTTTCAAACCCTTTGAACCCTTAGCCCCTGCGTCTTCAGATACACTGTACCTGAGCCCATGAGGGGGGAAAGATCAAATTAATATTTTTTTAAAGTTTACGTTCATTGACTTCTGAAATCTTTTTGTTTAACTCACTTCATATTAACATTTGGTTTGCCGCATAAGTCAAATATATGTCTTACTGGGCGTTGTGGGCGTTGTGGGCGTTGTGGGTGTTGTGTCAGTTCTGTCCTGTCATCAAATGTGCTTACGGTGTGTAGTAAAATAGCGCTCAACACGAAATATCGGTTTTACGGGTTCATGGGGTTAACACACACACGCACGCACGCACACACACACGCACACACACACGCGGGCGCATTTATAGAGAGACGAAAAGCCGGGGAAATCTCATTTACTTATTGTTCGAGACGCATATGTCCCAGTAGACTTCTAAAAGAGATCTACGGGACATATACAGTATCGCCCATAAATAAGTGACCCCCCCTACCATTTTCTAATAGAAAGTTAATTGTCTTCTAAACCAAACATGGCAGGATTTTATTATTTCTAGTGGAACATTACAGAATCAAAACAGATATTATCAGGTTTTATTTATGGGTCGCGGAATATTCACCGACAACAAGTTACCGACAGAAAATTACCGACATTTATCGAGATGTATAATTCATAGAGATGTATAATTCATCGAGATACAATTTACCGAGATATACATTTACTGAGATCTTTAAAATTACAAAAAGGTTAAGAATTAAAAAGAATGGAACGAAAATATATTAAAGATTTAGCAATCATTCGGTGGAGGGCCCATGCCGTTTTCAACTATTTAAGTACCTCCAAAACTTTCGACGAAAAAGCGATACGTGACGAGAAAAAATAAGTTAAAAACTTGAATAAGAATTATTTTTATTGTAAGAAATATTTAACCCACTATTAGTAAAAAAAATGCATGGAAAATTGTTCAATCTACAAATTATGTTTTTCATGTTTGTCTTTGAAAAAGTTGTTTCCAGTGTAAACAATGCTTTTTAAATAAAACCTGTAACTTAAATTTTAAGTCTTTTTAACTATTTTGTGTACTGTAAATAAAATTGTTTGTTTGTGAATTTAAAAAAAACAAACCTTTATCTATAACTTACATCTGAAAATTAAATTTCATGTATCTTAACTTTTTTAGCGTAAATAAAATAGTCCGGGGGCCAGCAGGGGCTACCGTGCACCCTCCCCATGATTCTACTTTTAGGGTACCAAAATGTTCCTTAGGGTGATCTCTTTCAGAAAAAAGATGTTCCCAAAAAAGAAGTTGGGAAGAACTACCTCATTTGCATAAAACAAAATGGTCGCCAGCATACACCAACAAAATAGAATTTCATATCTCGTCTCTCAGTTGACATATCTGAGTACTTTAAAAGGCTATATCATGGGTTTAAGACATGAGGAATTAAAAAATCCACTTTATTTTACCCTAACATCTTAATTTATAGGTATTTCCGGATTTTACAAGGAAGTGTCAAGTATACTTTATAGACAGAATTGTGGATATAGTTAACGAAGGAGATATACACATATATATATATCGTTGGAAAGAGAATCACCTCAGCTTTCCAACGGTGCATGTAGCTATTGGGCTTAAAAGGTTACAGCTTAAAATCCGGAAATACCTATAAATTAACTTTTTTAGCGTAAATAGTGTTTGTTTGCGAAATTTATTATTTCGTTTCATTTTATAATTTTATTTCATTTTGACCGTCTCGGTAATTTGTATATCTCGATAAATTGTACATCTCGTTAAATTGTTATCGGGAAATTGTTATCGGTAAAGTGTTGTGGGTGAATTGTTGTCGGTGAATCTGCCGGCACCCATTATTTATGACCAAACTCTACAGCATTGAAACTCTGTTGCCAAAAATATTTTATATAATGATGTATTACAGGGTTCCAACAACGCCTAAGAGATAACGGCAGCCATTTTCTTTTTCGACGACTGATTGAATCTACGCTTATTGCCAAAATGTTATGTCCAGCGGTTTTTCTTTCTTGTAGACTTGGCAAGAACTTGATCGGCGTATTACCGACACAGCGAACGAAGCAAGAGATAACGTGAAGTTCCTGTACACCCTGGAGAAGTTCTGCGACCCACTTTACAACAGTAATCCGGTACGCATCTTTCTACTCTCTCTCTCTCTCTCTCTCTCTCTCTCTCTC
>VCCN01004471.1:196419-207683 GCA_006491835.1 Architeuthis dux | reverse complement strand
TAGATAGATAGATAGATAGATAGATAGATAGATATAGTACCTATCATAAGTATTTGAAAAAAACAGACATTTTGCTTTTAATCGCTTGGTTTTGAGTGTTAGAAAGAGGAACATTACGCAAGAAGGACCACATTTTTTGCATTCAACATAACAAGGCATTCAGGTTTTGTAGAGCTGGATGCCAAATTTCTGGAAAATGTTTTTCTAATAGAATTAAATTGTTAAATGAAAGGAAAGCAAGTTTTTTGTTTCTATCCTTCTAAAATCTTGATGGCCCCTGCAATCATAGGCAATGAACAACAGATATTCTGTTTGATCAAATACTTATGAGTAGTACCCTTCAAAAAGTAATGCTCGTAAGTATTTGAACAAACAAACTGTTTTTATTTATATTCATTGATACTTTTACAAAACTTTCATAGCGAGATACAACACAAGGTCAACATTGCTGTGTAAAGAAGGTGCTGGTCTTCTCTATCCTAGCTTTAACTTAGATAGTCGCATTCATTAACCCAACAACACCGCATTTATTCCAACCATCTCTTTCACTTGACAATCACTAAATGAAACATGATGAAAATTCTAACTAATCCCATATTTACAATGGGGGGGGGGGGGATAATTGTAAAGTTTTAAAAAATGTGGAAAGCAAAGAGTATTAAAGCTTTTCTTCAGGAAGGGCATATCAACTCAATGATATGGCCATCAAGCAGTCCGGATCTCAAAGTGTATCACAGCTTTTCTTCAGGAAAGGCATATCAACTTAATGAGTCCGGATCTCAATCGCTATTCGAGAAAGTTGTAACCAGTTTGATGAAGAATATAGTTTTTCATTAGTGAAGTACACATCTCAAATAATTAAATCCATCATAAAAGCCCAAGGAGGAGCAACAAGATACTATTTATGATTATTTTTTCTCTGGGTCAGCTAGGCTTTATTCATTTACTTTTTGTCTTTTGTCTTAATTCCACAATCGATTAGACATTGGACTGTGTACTTGAAGTTTTCTCGTAAAATGCCCAAAACCTAGCTTTACGTTTCGAGCTGTAACTTTTTAACCCAACAGATACAAATTATGAACATACACTGGTGGGTAGGGCACAGTAGGCCCTGCTAGACCCCGGACTATATGTATGTGTCGCGCGTACAGGCTGCATCAATGGAGCTAGAGGGCTGACAATTTAAACATTTGCTCCTTATGTCTAGAAAAAAAACGATTTCTTTTTTTTTAACACCCCGCCCCCAAAAAGAATTTAGTGGGGGTTCAATTTGCAATGTAAATTTCTGCTGAATTGAACCATTAGTTTGTGCCAGGCTATTTTCACGCTTGTTTATTTGAAAATTCGGACTTTCTTTTAGTGAACAGGATGTAGGAGAATTAACGCATTCATTGATTTTTAATTGATCACCCCCAACACGGGATGCTGCCAAAAGAGATTGGTTGCATGACGATTTCTATTCTTTCTGAAATCCGCAGGTGTCAATCGTGCGTTTCATGGAACAAAGATTCGACCGCATCACCAATACACAAAGAGCTTTGAATATTCTGCAGAAATTTGAATGCCTGAATCTATCCAATCTGGATACGGCTGAGCAGTATCAACGGATCTTAATGCACTACGCCAAGGATATCGAAATTGTGTCTCGTCTCTACCAGAAGCACAAAACTGACCCTCCAGTTGCCAGGGATCAACCCCCAGTTGCAGGTGAGCCCGATATTTATTCTCTACGTCATCTTTGTTTTGCTACCTAGTAATAGTATAGTTACTTTCTGAAATCTTTAGATGAAGCATTTTCATTCATCTTATTATTGTTGCTTTTTAAATGGAGCATCCTCACTATTATCATTTTATTACTAATTTTCTCCATCTTATGATTGTTGCTTTTTAAATGGAGCATCCCCACTATTATCATTTTAAAACTTTTAGGGTAAGATAATGTGGATTTCTGAATTCCTCATGTCTGAAACCCATGATTTAGCCTTTTAAAGTACTCAAATATCTCAACTGGGAGACGAGATATGAAATTCTTTTTTTTTGGTGTGTGCTGGCGGCCATTTTGTTTTATGAGGTAGTTCTTCGCAACCTTTTTCTTGGGAACATCTTTTTTCTGAAAGAGGACATCCTAAGGAACGTTGTGGTACCCTAAATGTAGAATCATAGGGCGGGGGGTGCACGGTAGCCCCTGCTGGCCCCCGGACTATGTCTTATAATACAACTAAACCTTTTGCAAGCAACACCAAATGAACGTACCGTCAATATTTTAAAGTTGATTTCCGTTGAAAAGTCTTCACAAAATCCAACCCTAATTTACTAAGCGGATAATTTTCAGGACAAGCTTGATAACAATCACTTGCTAACAATCCCTTTACGACAGACATCATATATTCACTAGGCTTAGCCTAATCGGCCACAAAACTACAATCGTGGAGTACCCAGTGAGGATCGAATTCATTGTACTCGTGAATAGCTTGCAATATTAGCTTACAACTGGTTCCCGGTCGTTTGTGAACGGGGAACACTTACAGTAAAGAGATTTGGGATAGTTCATCGGATCTCCTAGGCAGCACCTTCCACAGTATTAAAAGTGTATGTTCGCCTTGACGCCTTATTATTGTTGCTTTTTAAATGGAGCATCCTCACTATTATCATTTTATAACTAGCTTTAATTCATCTTATTATTGTTGCTTTTTAAATGGAGCATCCTCACTATTATCATTTTATAACTAGCTTTAATTCATCTTATTATTGTTGCTTTTTAAATGGAGCATCCTCACTATTATCATTTTATAACTAGCTTTAATTCATCTTATTATTGTTGCTTTTTAAATGTAGCATCCTCACTATTATCATTTTATAACTATGGGTGATGGATGATAGTGAATAAAGTTTATTCTGTAGGATTTTCATCAATGTTTATCCTGGGGACCCCTATCGTTCTAAGCTCATGTTAATTTTAATAGCCAATACTAATTTAATCATTGGCTAAAACTGACTGACTGATACGAAATTAGTTTTTACAGGATTCAGTGACTTTTAATACACTATTTTGCCCATGAATCATAATCATTGGCATTAATAATTTCTTTTTAGAAGCATCGCTGGTTCTGGTGAACGAGTCACGAGTTAGTTTTATATTGAAATGCCGAACAACGGAACAAAAGTGTAGACAGAATAAAGAACAAAGATAAAAACTAAAGGTCTTTTATATAAAAATCATGAATTGTATTGGTATTGTTATTAAGACTATAGAATGAATTTGTTACTGCGTATGGCGCAAGTGACAGGCTGATGATCTTTTTAAAAATGATGTTTTGAATGGCGGGAATAATACTAATATTTACATTATATAATATAGTATTTAGTAAATATGGCAAGTCTGTCCGGGTTTAACAAATGTTTTTTTTCCATTTTAATTAGGTTGTTGTTAATCTTCTTTTATCTTTATGCAACAAAACAGTTTAATCATAGACGATTAGAAAAGAACAGATGAATGAAATGTGAACTAAATTTGTGTGTATGTCTCGACAATGTTAGTCCGGGGGCCAGCAGGGGCTACCCTGCACCCCACCCCCATGATTCTACATTTAGAGAGGTCATCCTAAGGAACATTTTGGGTTCCTTAGGATGACCTCTTTCAGAAAAAAGATGTTCCCAAGAGAAAAGTTGGGAAGAACTACCTCATTTGCATAAAACAAAATGGCTAATCATGGGTTTCAGACATGAGGAATTCAAAAATCCACATTCCACGGACTCATTGCACTAACGAATGGCTTGCAATATTAGCTTATTACTGGTTCCCGTTCGTTTGTGAACAGGGAACACTTACAGAAAAGAGATGGGGACTAGTTCATCGGGATCTCCTAGGCAGCACCTTCCACTGCATTAAAAGTGTAGGGTCGCCTTGACGCCCGTGGCAAAAGCCTATGAGGATGAGGCCCTTTACCCACACGTGCAAGTGTGGGGTCCCTCATTGAGAGGCCAATAAATAGAATCATCCTACGGCAAGTGCTCTTGCTAGGCTTAATCCATAAGAACCCAAATGTGACACCGGTGTCACATACAATTTAATTGATCTGCACAGTCTCTTATATAATATTATATTTTATCCTTGATTTTAACTCATGAAGTCTACTAAGTGGTACATACAATTTAATTGATCTGCACAGTCTCTTAAACAATATTATATTTTATCCTTGATTTAACTCATGAAGTGTACTATGTGACATCTACTGAACATCTTGGTGCAGTCACATGACTGTGTGTCAATTTGCCTACCCAGAATCCCGCATATGTTTCCAAGTAGACATGGGTTCTTATGGGTTTTAAATGCATGCAAAATAAGGCAAAAGAACCCACTAGCGATATGAGTGACTGCCACATAAATAATCTAGTTGTCAGGAATTTGAAGTATTCCGTTGTAACTTCATCAGGACTGTCGGGCAACAGTTGCGGGAATACCGGCAGTGTAATTGTGATTTAACAATTTGCAAACGATCTACTGATACTTTTCTTTATATCATCTTATAGGAAAGATATCCTGGGCTCGGCAGTTGTTTAGGCGCATCCAAGAACCGATGGAAGCTTTCCAAAATCACAACATTATCTTGCAATGTGCCGACGCCAGGCGAATAATTAAGAACTACAACAGAATGGCCAAAATTCTGCTTGAATTCGAGATTCTTTATCACCGCTGTTGGCTGCGACAGGTAAGTTGTATCGTATGAATCAGTAATAGCTTCTAGATATTGTCACTGGGGGTCATTTCCAGGCCAACACCTGTGCGGAAGTAGAAGTGACCCGGGGACCTTAGGAAATATGCATATGCGTGGGTGTCCAAAAACAGGATGTTGAACACATTCAAACCTGATAAAAGAAGACAGGCTGACAGCTCAGAGACAGAGACGGGGAAACTCAGATGACTCAGAACAGAGAGGCAGACCGCCTAGGCTGGGCTGAAGGTACAAGACTGGTGTCCCTGTTGGGGACAGACTGTCAGTTCTCATTATCTCTCTCTCCCACTCTTCACTCCCCACCGGCCGACAAAATGTATCTTATGAAATAAAAATATATCCTCATATTTTTATAAAGAAGAAGGGGATTTGAGTATTGAGATTCCTGAGAAAGGTTGCTTTCTATGAATGTATTTATTATTTATTATTATCTCTAAAACATCTTTTTAAAAATAAAAAAACTTTCTTGTTTCGAGTCTTTCATAATTATATGAACTCAGTAAATAAATACACTTTGTAACTGTGGCTCCTGCCTCGTGTTTTGTAAAAGACTTTATTGAAATGTTGCACTTTCTTCTTACTCTTCTTTAATAGGCCTTATATTTTTACTGCAATTGATTGCACATGTTTTCAAGTGCATTTTGTCCCGAGTAAGGGCGCTTTCTATAAATGCATTTGTATTTATTTTTTTTATTTAAAAAAAACCAAAAAACAATTAAGATTAAGGTAAGAAAACGTATAAACAATCGTATTCAAATTTGTCCTTAATCGTTTGTTTTTTTTACCTTAATCGTAATTGTCTATTCTTTTTTACCTTTCAATTCGGGCTATTGTTTCTACGCCAACATCGTGTTCGGATAATAAAGAACAAGGCTTCGGTGAGAATCGAACTCACACCTTCATTGCCAGAGGCAGTCTAATTTACGGCTAGCTGCTTTTACCAATCCGCTGTTGTTATCACGTATAGAATCCAGTCTTAATAAATCCATCATCATCATCATCATCATCATCATCATCATCATCATCATCATCATCATCATCATCATCATCATCATCATCATCATCATCATCATCATCATCATCATCATCATCATCATCATCATCATCATCCCTTCAAGTTCAAGACTTTCAACCCACTTCTGCCAGTATGAAACGATATTAAACTATGTGTCTGTACGTAAGCCTGTCCAAAGCAAAAACACAGACATATTGAATATCCCGATGACCGGGTGTTTGGCCTTGATGTAACTTGGCAGCTAATAAGTAGTGACCTAGCAACACATGCGAGAAGAGACACTCTTCCGTGGGGTCACTCAGTCAACAGCGAGCTTGCGTAATTTGTGCCCGTTGCATTCAAAATCCCCGTTCTTGGCGTATTGCGCAGGTTTTGTTTTGGCACAACATAGCATCACCTATGATCTGTTTGCATTCTTAGGATCGAGGTGGCCTTTGGGATGCCATGTTGTGTCCATGGCACCCCTAGGATATGGTTAGTTAGTTGGCAGCGCCCATCTCCTCTATAAGTAATATGAAACAAATCAACATGACTCGAGAGACGCCGGCCTTTAATGGGTTAAATGGTACCAATAGTACAAAGGTATCCGTGACCTGATTGCAAAGTATCTATACTCATATCAATAACAAAAGAAATGGTCTAGATTACTAGCAATAGGACGGACTCCCGGATATAGGTAATCTTACTCAAACTGTTTAGAATAGTGGTTCCAACCTTTTTTGTTCATGCACCCTTTTTACCATATTTCAGAATCTCATTACCACCTTCGAAGGTGCCTTCCAAATAATAGGCATATAACATTGAAAATCTTTTATTTCCTGGATATTAGTACAAAAACATTCACTTGGATTATTTCTGAAAAGGAAAAGTAATTTAACTATACTAGAAGTGCCGAAAGATCAATATTTCAACAGTTTGTATCTGCCAATCTATGGTCCCAATTCCCCCCCCCCCCCGAAACCCCAAAATTCCCCACCAAGGAGGATCTTCCCCCTGTTTGAGAACCTCTGGTATAGAGAGCCAGCTGTTTTGACGAAGTACGGTGGATACAAGCGACCAACTTCTTCACAGTTTAATTCCTGTTATCTTCTTGTGTGTCTTAAAACATGTCATTGAACGTTATAATATTAATCACTGCTACCCACAACGCTGGTTTAAATACTGTTGCTGGGTTTAGGTTATTCATGTGTTCAGACATTTATATGTATCTATGTACGTATCCGGACTTCGTCCAGCCCTAACTGTCCATAGTAGACACTTGAAATCTTTCACACACACTCCTCTCAATGAGTAGGGAAAACGATGTTTTTTTGTTTTTTTTACAAAATCAAATCGGATATTATCAGCTATTATTTATGACCAAACTCCACAGCATAGGAACTCTCATCTTTGAACGGCAACATATTCATATTTTTGGCAACAGAGTTTCAATGCTGTAGAGTTTGGTCATAAATAATACATGATAATCACTAAATAGTTCAAATAAAAAAAAACAAGTGTGAATGCTGTTGGACTAAAATAAGGGATCAATTTGGCATAAACTTACATTGTAAATCGAACCCCTGACTAAAAACCTATTGGGGAGGGGGATTTTCAAAAAACAAAAAAACATCATTTTCCCTACTCATTGAGTGGAGTGTGTGGGGAAAATTGCAAGTTTCTACTATGAACAAAAAGTGGAACATTACACAACCAAAAGGGATATTATCAGGTATCGTTTATGACCAAACTCTACAGTATTGAAACTCTGTTGCCAAAAATATGAATATGTTGCCGTCCAAAGATGAGAGTTTCAATGCTGTGGAGTTTGGTCATAAATAACAGCTGATAATATCCGATTTGATTGTGTAATGTTCCACTAGAATTAATAAAATCCTGCTATATTTGGATTAGAAGACAATTAACTTTCTATTAAAAAAGTGGTAGGGGTGTACTTATTTATGGACGATACTGTATGTATTAGAAGACAATTAAGTTTCTATTAAAAAGTGGTAGGGTGTACTCATTTATGGGCGAGACTGTATATTTCTCATTCTATAATTAAAGGTGGAAGAAGTCAAGACTGGCCTGCAGACGTCGCTTCTAGTCCGGCATCCGGAAACGAACGACCTGTTTGTCAATTTTGATCAACAAGTGATGGTGATGATTCGGGAGATTGAATGTATGGCACGCCTAGGTCTGGAAATACCACCATTCGCTTGCTCTCTCCGTGCCAGACAGGAAGAATATAAAAATATTTGCAATGCATTGGAGGTAAGGAATCTTTTTACGGTTATGGTTAAAAGAGAATCGGGTGTATGATTCAATGTGAACTCTTTCTTTTTCTTATTTCATTCTTTCTTTCTTTCTTTCTTTCTTTCTTTCTTTCTTTCCTTCTTTCTTCCCTTCTTTCTTTCTTTCTTTCTTTCTTTCTTCCCTCCCTTCTTTCTTCCTTACTTCCCTTCCTTCTTTCCTTCCTTCTTTCCTCCCTTCCTTCTTTCTTTCCTCCTTCCTTTTTTTCTTTCTTTCCTTCTTTCTTTCTTCCCTTCCTTCTTTCCTTCCTTCCTTCTTTCTTCCCTTCTTTCTTTCCTTCTTTCTTCCCTTCCTTCTTTCTTCCCTTCTTTCTTTCCTTCTTTCTTCCTTCCTTTCTTTCTTTCTTTCTTTCTTTCCTTCTTTCTTCCTTCCACTCTTTGTTTGATTCCCCCCTTCACCCTTTTTTCTCTTACCTTTTTCAATTGATGTTTTGACGCTTCAACATATGATTAACTCTATTTTTGTGCGACATAAAATCTAGATATTTTGAGAAAATAAATGTACAGATTCATAAGTAGAACCCAAATGTCAGTTCAGCTAATTAATAATTACAAACATTTAAAATAATTTCGACAAAAACTTCCGTTCGCCTACACGAAAGGTTCGTCGGCGAAACGTCCGCACACAGTTTCCTCACACATCGGGAGCAGCCATCGCATATCAGCAGTAGTTTTAGTTACATATACTTAACTAATAACCATTATAATAAGAATTTAAACCTTGATTTTGCAGGCGGCCTTTTGGCTAAGATCGAAGTGTAGTATCTGTTCTTCGAAACTGCCATGGCCTCGAAGTTCAGAGAACCACGGCCCCTCGGGGGGTCCTTGTGGCATGCTCGGGTATCGTCCTGGGAGAAGTTGCACAGGATATCTTAGACAGCTAGTCGGGAGGCGATCACCATTAGCATGCTCAGGATTCGTTCTGAGAAGCTTTTGGGATCCCCCCCCCCTTATCCAGGTCCTCGTGGCATTTGTCTCAGTGACAGGGATTTGGGATTATCCCCCCCCCAGGTATCTAGTCACGGGGACATGGGACTCCCCCCATACTGAATCCGGCACTGCATGGGGTCGATGTGCCATTAAACAAAACAAACAAACAAACAAACAAACTTGATTTTGCAATAGTTGGTGGGTTCCAAGTTTGTATTTTTAATACGATATTACTTTCTGAACAGCATACTATATACGTGCGTCGCTTTCACTGGCGAGGGCGCTCTCACACTATTAATTATTATTTCCTTTACCTTAAAAAGTTAATGCTACAAGAGAATCGTCTGGTACGCAGCAAAATCCCTTCAGCGTTCGAGCCTCTTCTCGGGCCTCACACTGCCATGGTGGATGCAGCGATTGAACCCGGACTGACGACGCTCACTTGGACGGCAATCAACATATCGGACTACATTAACAACGTCCACAAAGCCCTGAATCAGCTGTCACTTCTCTTCGATCGAATCATCGATCTGTGTGAATTCCGAGTGGACGCCATCTTGCACGAAATGAGCACGATCTGTTTGTGCGAATTGCCGGACAATGAGCCTTGGACAGTGAGGTACTTTTTGGATAGAACTCAAGTAAGTATAAAGAGTGTGTGGCCCATGTATATGCGACAACGAACTTATTAATTACACCTATTGTTTTCAAGATTTTCTACATCTAGCCTCCATTCTATCTCTCTTCATCGTGCCGCGGTCAACTGCCACTGATCGTAGTAGTCCACCGCCTGGTCCTAGACATCCCACGTCTACTCTGGCGGCTCGACTGCCCTCTTCTGACTGACCCCCCCCCCAAATCCCAAGGCTTCCCCTTGCTTCTGCTGAGCCAATATCCCAATCCCCTGGTGACCTACTTCCCGTGGAAACCTTTCTAAGCCCCAAATTCTCTGGGCCACTTGTTCTTTCTATACTACGATGCCTAAAATGCTCTATCTCTATTAACCATCCCACCACATTAAGAGAGAAAAAAATATAAAAAAACTGGGACAGAATTATTCTAACATTTGCCCACTAAGTTACTCTATAGCACGGAATACTTCGGCCCGGTTATTGTTTCGGGTAAAGCGTCCCGACCCCAAAGGAGTATGAAGCTCGGTGACGAAGACCCGGTTTCTGTTGCATGCGTCAGCTAAGTGATCCATGCAAGTTTCAAATCTGGTCAAGTTTTTATGATCACCCACTTGTCAGGATGCAAGTCCACCGAAGGGATATCTCCACCTTAAGGATGCAAGTCCTCCGAAGGGATATCTCCACCCTAAGGATGCAAGTCCTCCGAAGGGATATCTCCACCCTAAGGATGCAAGTCCTCCGAAGGGATATCTTACAAACGTAATCACAGAGTGTACTCAATTAGCGGGGAAATGTGTCCTAGTGAAGAGCTTTCCACACTCTTCGCTCATACCAGGAATCGAAACCGGGACCTTCTGCGTGTGAGGCAGACGTGCTAACGCTTACACTATCCGAGCGGACAGTTCGTGCCAGTTTTTATTATATCAAGTCCCAACTATCTGTCCAAGACCACGGTTCCAAAATCGACCTACCCGTATGTACATATGCAATATATCACGCTCTTTATTCTGATTAGCTTGATTGTGTCCATAGTTATTTCCTGCATATCCCTTATCGTAATCCCCTTTTTTATTCCTTAGTCTATGTTTTGTTTTGGAAGATCTTTTGTGAACAGCGCCCTTGGGTTTGGCTCTCAAAGTTTGTAACCATTCTCCTCATACACCTCTCTGATGATTCTACTTCTAGGCACTGTGCGCTAAGGGAACCCAGTCGTTAAACCAAAAGAGTCGCAATGTAGAAGATGCAGCCAATGAACTGATAAATATTCTGTGCGAAGAACCAGGAGAAGCTGACCAGACGGACGCCAGCGACACGCAGATAGACGAAAGCAAACCAGTGGATGGAATCATACATGGTAAGGGTGTAGCTCATCGCTATCAGCCCATCTATTTGAGAACTTGATCTGTGATAATCAGCGTACTGATCTCACAGGACGTTTTCCTGTCTTACTGTAGCGACGCTTTACCGATTTGCGTCCAGAATTCAAGATTCGTTAAAACAAGGAATAAAAGACTCATTGGTTTCACGAAGAGATTTTTGTAATTGCTAATAACGACAATAATATACTTAGTTTTGAACAGGATGTTATTCCCTCTACCAAAATTGCGACATTATTTTCTGAACACACACACACACACACACGCGCACGCACGCACGCACGCAC
>VCCN01004471.1:101080-120147 GCA_006491835.1 Architeuthis dux | reverse complement strand
TCTATCTATCTCTGTTCATATCTATCTATCTATCTATCTTTCCCAGTCTGTTACTATCTATCTATTTATTTCAGCCTATTCATAACTACCTATCCTAGTTTATTTATATCTATTTGTTAATATATTGTGAAACTAAGTGAAACAATTGGCAAAGGAAATCCCCATTTTATTCATATATATGTATTTATTATCGACTCTACACTCGATTAGTCATGCGTAAGAGTCATGGGTCAAGGGCGAGAGGATTGGAATTTCCCCTGTGCTATAAGGATAACAACAAACACGAACAAACATGTCTACCTTTTCATTTCTTTTTCAAAAACTGCCAAAGTATAAAGTGTAACGTAGACGCGCAAGCATAGATCTATGACAACACAGTCGACTGGCGGGTACAAAGGAGCAAAATTAAATAAAAGCAAACAGTTTGGTGACAGAAAACCAACATTTTCTTTTTCGGGGCCATAAAATAATGAAAGAATTTGGATTCAACAATTTCTATGAGAAGATTCAACTTGGGTTAGTGAAATGACATAGACCACCCAATCTGTAGACTTATAATGAAGTACACCGTCTGAAGATTGCAGTAGTTTACTGCTGACTGAAATAGATTCTATCTATCTATCTATCTATCTATCTATCTATCTATCTATCTATCTATCTATCTATCTATCTATCTATCTATCTATCTATCTATCTATCTATCTATCTATTTCAGTTTGTTCATATCTATCTATCTATCTATCTATCTATCTATTTCAGTTTGTTCATATTTATCTATCTATTTCAGTTTGTTCATATCTATCTATCTATCTATGTATCTATTTCAGTTTGTTCATATCTATCTATCTATCTATCTATCTATCTATCTATCTATTTCAGCCTATTCATAACTACCTATCAGAGTTTATTTATATCTAGTTATTAATATATTTTTAATCCGCTCAGTGGCTGAAGCTGTCACGTCTTATCTTCGAATTCAGTTGGCGGTTTCAAGTCCTGCTAAAAGCAAGGATTTCAAATGCTCCAAATTATCCAGATAGTTGGGTCTCCCCCTTTTTTCCTGCATCTAGCAGACAGTTCACATTCTACCCACGAAGTCCATGTATAGATATTGACCAAACAAAGCTTGGTACAATATATGGCTAAATGCGAGGAAAGTAGGTAGGATTGCATTGTGCGTTGTGCAAATCTTCCAAGTTGGGTGGACCGACATGCTTGCCTTGAAAATCAGCATCCAGAATCCTGGCTTTTGCCTGGGATCAAACACCGACTTCTTGTACCAGTGGGAAATATGTAACTATTGTCACATTCACACAATTAGTTAGTACAAATGCAAGGTGCGAGACAGTTTGCGTTTACTTCGCAGTAATGCCCTTGGGAAAAAGCATGAATCCACCTCTTCCTCCCTCCTCCAGCTATGGGTAAAGAATCAGGGCAGACTGAGCTCTTCAGCCTTGGTTGGCTGACAGTCTAGGAGACGGAAAACTCTAAATTCCAACCGCAATATGGAGCGCGAAGAGCGTGACACGCAGAGCGGCCTGGTCGTCCACTACATCCGGTTTGCCTCCAGCCGGGCTGATTGTACCCTTTGCCGTAGGACCCAAGCACACAGGGACGGGAGAGTGAAACTGACGACGTGTGCAACTCTCCCCTGCTTTAATCTGTTGTATAGTGCCTCCTTCCTCGGGAGGAAAATCGTAAACTTGGTCAATCAAAAAGGATGACACGAAAAACTTGTTTGTAAAAATATATTTTTATTTCTTAAGTTACATTTTGTCGGCCGGAGAATGAAGAGTGGGAGAGAGATAAGGTGTGCCCAAGAGACCGTTCCCAACATGGGAACTTGGTCTTATGCCTCCCCAGCCCTAGGCGGTCTGCCTGGGTCCTCTGAGTTGTTCTGTCTCTTCCGTGCTTCCGTCACGGTTCTGAGCTTTATGGCGTTTTCGAACGCCCACACTGGTGTAGCTTCCGGTTTACACATCCTGTTTTTTGGACACCTACGCATATGCTAAGGTGACCGGGTCACTCCCACTTCCGCCCAGGTGTTTAGCCTGGAAATGACCTCCCCGTGGTAGTATATCATAACAAAGCCAAGTCAAGCGCAAGTCATGATTTCAGACCCTCTTTACTCAGAACTGAAGCCTCGGCCATCTCCTTAATACGAACATCATCATCAGCTTAGTATGGCACAAGGCCAAATAGTGGGAGGTGAATCGAACAGGATAATTTAGTTACACCAACATTACAAGTAGGGAATAGCCTGCTTACTTAGAAAATAAGCATTCGAAATCTTAGCTTTTACGTAGACTCGAACACTGAACTCTGACACCAAAGGGAAATATGTAACTATTTCAGCAACGAAGCAGGTTTCTGTCTATGTATCTGTTTCAGCTCGAATTTATTAACCTATCCAGTGTCTTTCCATTAGATTTTTGGCCATTCTTCGGCAGACGGTGCCAGGCACATTTTCGATAATTTCAACAATTGGCAATTTCTTCTATGGAAGACCATACGCGTAAAAAAGATTCCTGATTTTATGAAAAGATATACTTACGTAGTTGTTTTTAAGACATAGTTATCCCCCCCCAAAAAAAAAAAGAAATGAAAAACCCAGTTTACACAAATTGTATTACTCGTGCCCTTTCGTAACTTTAAATTAGAAATATTTAAATTAAAAACGTTTAAATTCAGAAATGACCACAACTAAGGTGAGTAAACATTGTATTATTAAAATCGTTGTTTGTGTCGTATTATTTGGGAACTAAACTTTCCTAGATTCTAGATGTTTTTAGATATTTCCCGTAACGTTAATATAAAAATATACATAAAACAAGTTACGTTAAAAATATACATTAAAATGTAAGATTTGTTTCGCAAAAATCTGAGAATAAAAACATCTTTTCTCCAAAGGAATCAGTTTCGAAAGAAAAATTCCCCAAAGAAACCAGTTTCTAAAGCAGGAGATTTTTACGCGTATGGTTTTCCGTAGCAGAAATTGCCAATGGTTGAAATTACCGAAAATGTGCCTGGCCCCGTCTGCCGATTTCTTTTGACAACGGTCTTTTAAGATCTTGAAAACTGCTTAAAAGTTTTACCTCTTCGAAATAATAATGAAATGTAAGATTTGTTTCGCAAAAATCTGAGAATAAAAATATCTTTTCTCCAAAGAAACCAGTTTCGAAAATAAAAATAAGAAAATAAATTCTCCAAAGAAACCAGTTTCGAAAGCAGGAGACTTTTACGCGTATATTCTTCCGTAGCAGAAATTGCCAATGGTTGAAATTATCGAAAATGTGCCTGGCCCGTCTGCCGGGGAATGGGCAGATTTTGACAACGGTCTTTTAAGATCTTGAAAACTGCTTAAAAGCTTTACCTCTTTGAAACAATAATGATATGTAAGATTTATTTCGCAAAAATCTGAGAATAAAAACATCTTTTCTCCAAAGAAACCAGTTTCGAAAGCAGGAGATTTTTACGCGTATGGTCTTCCCTAGCAGAAATCGCCAATGTTTGAAATTACCGAAAATGTGCCTGGCCCCGTCTGTCGAAGAATGGCAGATTTTTCATTACATTAAAAAATCTTTGACAATGTCCTTTTAAGATCCTGAAAACTGCTTAAAGGTTTTACCTCTTTGAAATAATAACGAAAGAATAACATTTTTTTTAAAATTATTTGATTGAAAAAATCTTTAAAACATTTCATTTTTGTTCAGCATTGATCGAATTCTATTCTATTATTTGCCAGGCGACAAAACTCCTTTCTGGATTAATTCCTGCCAAAGATGAAAAGGATTCGCAGGTGAGACCGGAGCACTACGAACATTTATACATCTTCTCCTTAATGTGGAGTATTGGGGCCTTTCTTGAAGTGGATGATCGCAACAAGATGGAACAATGGATTCGGTCCTCACCCGACATCAACCTTGACCTACCTGACATTCCGGCGGATTCGGAAAGCACCATGTTCGATTACCTCGTAGCTGCTGACGGTCAGTTCTACTTTTCTTGTTCTAGAAATACATGCTTATTGCCAATTATAAGAGGTATATATTGATGTGTAAATGTTGCCATAGTTTTGTGGAGTTGGATATACAGGGTGTCCCTAAAGTCTGGACACATAGGCAAAATGCATATTTTCAATAAAAGAAAATTTGAACAACATTTTATTTAATTGAAATATTAATAAATAACATCTTCAATGTGTTTTCCACCATTTGTGATGCAAAGTTCAATGCGCTTTGCGAGATTCACATGAACCCGATGCACTAACTCCACATTTCCGTCAATTTGAGCACATTCATTTATGATGCATTCCCTCAGGTGTGTTTTATCTTTAATTTTCATTGAGTACACCTTCTCCTTTAGCATACCCCAGAAAAACAGGTCAAGGGGGCTAAGTTCTGGTGAACGAGGAGAAAAAATATAGTTAGTTATAAATAGTGATATTTCCTATGTGTCCAGTCTTTAGGGACACCCTGTATAACTATATTAATATTTGAGCCCGTTTGTGTGTCCGTGCATCTTCTCCGCTATAACTACAAGGCCTATCAACCTAACATTCTGCATGTAGACCGAGAAGAGGTCAACTTCCCACCTAGGCTATGTGAGGTTGACCTCGGGGGTCATTCGAGGTCATTGTCCAGCCAATCTCTGGTTCTAAACATTGGAAAGCAACGATTTTTATATTACAATTTTCTCCACTAATTCCTCTTACGAGTGGCACATTCTTCTGTTACAATGAAATTGATTTTGGCGTTTGGGCGTTTTTTCGTCAATGAAACAATAGTAAGTATTATTACTATTAGTAATAGTAACAAAACACACGCACGCCCGCACGCATACACACACGTGGTCTTTCTCTAACTTTATTACCTGTCCTAGGTAGATTCGAGGTCATTTTCCAACCAATCTTTCGTTCTAAACATTGGAAAGAAATGATGTTTATATTAGAAAGAAACGATTTTTATCTTTATTACCTGTCCTAGGTAGATGTATTCATCAACCTCTTCTAGCGGCTCTCCCTCTATCTTTATCATCCTTTTGGGGACTTTAGTGCTGAACATTACTTTTGTCTCTGTTCTGTTCATCTTTAAGCCTACTTTTTTACTTTCTCTATTTAGATCTGTCAGCATGTTTTGTAATTCTTCAGTTGCTTCTGACGTCATAGAAACGTCATCGGCGAAACTCAAGTGGTTTAAGTCAGTGGTCTCCAACCTTTTTTTCACTATACGAACCCCAAATATTACCGAGACACTTAGAAAGAATCCTTACACTTGATACTAGAAAGAATATATACGTACACATCTTTTTATTTTCCTTCATTAAAAAAACTATACCATTTCATGGAAGAATAACCGATTAAGGTAGAATAAACACAATCCCACGAAGAATCTGATCTTATATCAATCAAATAACAAGAGTCTGGTGATTTAACGACTCTGTTGCTTTTGCAGTTGTTTTATAAGACAGTACACCTCTCATCATGAGCGTAGGTGAACTCTTCGATTAAGGGGAACACAGGGCTTAATTTTGTTATGATATGTGTTTCCGGACACCTAGACGGAAATGTAAGTGAACCCAGTCACCTCAGGAAATAGGTATATTGTCTAAATCTTGTCAGTGTTCAAAACAGGAAATGGGAACCAGTGATTGACACCGTGATTCACACCACGTAGGCGTTGGAGAGGCCTATAAAGCAAACCCGAATAGAAAACTAAGAGCGGACAGAAATCTTGACACTCAAAGAAGACGCAGACATCAGCAGATCCGAAAGGCACAAGACCGCTGTCCCTGTTGGGGACAGACTGGCGGTTCTCCTTATCATCTCTCTCCCACTCTTCACTCTCCGGCCGACAACGATGTATGTTGTGTTATAAAAATATGTCCAGATATTTTTATAAGCAAGTCTTCGACACACCAGTATACAACAATTTGACCAAAGTTTTACACGGTTTTTCCCCATGTGCCCCCCGGCTCGTACGCCTACGTCTCTCATCAGTACATCAAACTCGTGAAGTCGATTTATAGTTTTGCTTTTTATTTGAGTCATTGCTGAGAATACCTTCTCGCAGAGGTATGTATTAGGAAACCTGACCAGACTTTTCAAAGCTTCAGCAACCAGCATTTTCATTTCGATCGCCTCATTGAACATCACAACCCAAAATCCATTGACAGTTAATGCTGAGAATTTTGATTTCCCCACCAGGTCCACGTTTAAATGCAAAAGTTGAATCTATTCGACATATCAATAGTTGCTTCAAATGGATTTAACAACCAGTTTGATTTTTCTAGTGATCTGTATTCCACTCCAGGAAAGTATTTCTCGGTATTAAAATTTAAAAGACAAAGAAGTTCCATGATATTTGTAATGTTTATATAAATGTATCTATATGTTAAATCAATAAACGTGCCGAAGCAAACTCCCAGCAACCCCCATTCCGTTTCCGGTCCCAGAAAACGCGGACCGGAAGTGGGTACGGGGAAGGCGCACTTCTTACCAGGCGAAGAACCCTATCACACGTGTTATCTTGTTCCGTCTTTTTATTCTAGCTGCGTGAGATTAGAATGCATTTGATTAACCGTGTTTAAGCGAGTTAAGAAACAAGACAGCACGTGTGACAGATAACATATTTATATAAACATTACAATATTGTCTTTGATGCTGCTGGAATCTTCAAAATCCGTCCAAAAAATGTCCAAGCTGTTTGCATGCAAAGACAATTTAATCCCGGTCCATGTGGCATTTGTCTCAGTGACAGGGATTTAGGATTCTCCCCCATCAAGTATCTAGTCACGAGGACATGAGATCTCCCCCCTACTGAATCTGGCACATCGACCCTTGGTGGATCATTTAGTGCCGAATTCAGTAGGGGGGGGATCTAATGTCCCCGTGACTAGAGACTTGAGGGGGGAGAATCCCAAATCCCTGTCACTGAGACAAATGCCACGAGGAGAGTGGTAGAGATCCCAAAAGCTTCTCAGGACGAATCCTGAGCATGCTAATGGTGATCGCCTCCCGACCAGCTGGCCAAGATATCCTGTGCAACTTCTGCCAGGACGATACCCGGGCATTCCACGTCGTTCTCTGAACATCGAGGCCATGGCGGTTTCGAAGAACATATACTACACTTTGATCTTAGCCAAAAGGCTGCGAAGCGATCCGTGTCGTGGCGGAGAACGGAGAGTGGAAGAGAGATAATGAGAGCCGACAGTCTGTCCCCGATAGGGAAACTGGCCTTGTGTCTTCCCCCAGCCTAGGCGGTCTCTCTCTGTTTAGAGGGCCTCTGTGTCGCTTTTATCGGGTTCGAACGCCCACGCTGATTTTCCTGCCACCACCTGCAAGTTCAGTCGAACCCTGTTTATGACTTTTGAACACCGGATGTGTCTTCCGTTCCTCGACACCTTGCAGGATATCTCCAAAAGTTCCAAATGGATTTCACCCGGATTATCTGAAAAGGTGGACAATAGGCAAAGGAATAACTGATTAAACTTTGGAGCGGATCCATGCACAATTACCTCCCCTACGTCGTAGTTATATGTCAAATATACATTAGCGCACATCACAAAGCTTTTTACCGCCTTGTTTACTGATTCAGTTTTTTCTTGAAAATATTTTCGAGTCAACACTTAATATTTTATGAGACGAAAACGGAATCCACTGCACGCAGACTTGCCAAATAACGAAAGCATTAATATTTAAACAGGATTAAAACTACCCAACTTAAGACCTCACACCCCGAAGAGGACGTTCAGGTGGGCGTGGAGAAAATACGGTTAACCAAAGTGGTAGGGTGTAACCAGCAGAGATATATTACTGTACCATGATGCATACGTGCGGTGCACCGCCAATATACCGATGTGGAAACTCCGGCACTTGGCGAGACTTCAGTCGTTGATTCTTCGGATTACAACTGAAAAATGAGAAGATGGGTCATCTGGAAAGATAACGAGGCAATGCGAAAAATAGGTGTTTTCTTAAACTGCCCGATAAAATGAGAAGAACAAAGCGAACCACTATTTCCTACATCTACCCCTCGCACGCCCCATCCCATCTCCAGTCACCTGTCTTCATCGTACCGTGGTCAACTCCTACTCATCGTCATAGTAGTCCCGACGCCTGATCCCAGACATTTCAGGTCTCATGTCCGGCTTCGCCCTGCCAACTGAATCTCCCTCTAAAATAACTTCCACTTTCCTCTCCCCATAGCCACCCTCATTATCTGGTGACCTACATTCCGTGGAAGACCCCTTCAAACTCAAAGTTTCTCTGAGACTCTATACTAACATGCAAAAAGGCTTTATCTGTTACATGCCCTTCACTTTGCTACATTACGGCGAAAGGTCACCTGGTCGGATTGTTGGCGGTCCGAGTTCAGCCGCGTCAGATTCCTTGTCTAGGCTGTCTATCTGTATTTCTGTCATTTCATTGATCTCCTTGCTATTCCAGCTGAAAACTCCTTATCTACAGTTGTTATACATTGTTTTTAAAGGCCTAATTGTATGTGCAGTGATGGCATCGGTTTTCTTTTCTTGAAAATATTTCTGCGTCAACACTTTTAATATTTTATGAGAAGAAAACGGAATCCACCGCTCGCAGACTTACCAAATAATGGAAGTTTACTCAGAACTGGGTCATCTCCTTAACACGAACATCATCATCAGCTTAGTATGGCACAAGGCCAAATAGTGTACCCTTTGCTGCAGGACCCAGGCACACAGGGACGGGGGAGTGAAACTGACGACGTGTGCAACTCTCCCCCGCTTTAATCCAAATCAAGCGCAAGTCATGATTTCAGACCCTCTTTATTCAGAACTGAAGCCTCGGTCATCTCCTTAATACGAACATCATCATCAGCTTAGTATGGCACAAGGCCAAATAGTGGGAGTTTGAATCGGAGAGGATAATTTATTTACACCAACATTACAAGTAGGAAATAGCCTGCATACTTAAAAAAAATAAGCATTCGAAATCTTAGCTTTTAACTAGACTCGAACACTGAACTCTGACACCAAAGGGAAATATGTAACTATCTCAGCAACGAAGCAGGTTTCTGTCTATGTTTCTGGTTCAGCACGAATTTATTAACCTATCCAGTGTCTTTCCATTAGATTTTGGGCCATTGTTCGACAGACGGTGCCAGGCACGTTTTCGGTAATTTATTAATTAATGCAAAATTAGAACTACCCAACTTAACCCATAAGAACCCACAGTGACACCGGTGTCACATACATACATAAATGTTCTGGAAATCCCCTTATACAGCTTTATCCTTGATTTTAACTCATAAAGTGTACTAAGTTAAGTCTACTGAACATCCTGGTGCCTGGTTACCACGTGGGAGAGAAGTAACAAAATGTTTCTAGTGCATTCTATGATGTGTAATTTGTTTTTTCTGTTTTATATCCCGCATGAGTTACCTTCAATCACAGAGATGACGGAAAGCGCAATGAAAGCGTAACTTACGTACACAAGAACGAAGGAAGTGGAATCTATTTCTCTTGTTGTATACCATTTTTTAATCTCGCAGTCGTCCAGGCGCCAAGACCAGATTTACGAATTGAAGAATTTCAACTCTCAGACGCATCTTCAGTGGAGTAGCAAGAGGTGGGCGAAGGGAGGACAGTCGCACAGGGCGCAAAGTGTTAGGAGCGCCTGTCATGTTTTCTCAAAACTTTTTATTTTAAAACCTCCGCCCGAGTCCATTGGATATGCATACCAAATTTGGTTGGGCTGCGCCCATGTTTAGGTTTTATTTTTCATAGCGTGACTGACACTGATGTCTGGAACACTTTTCAATGAGCGCACATATACTATACTCATAGTTCTCGCAGCTGGAAATTAATGTGCGCACACAAGATTTCAAATTCTGTAGATAGCTTACTGAGTTTATATTGACAAAATATTGATTACCTATGTCGAATTCAAAAGTGAGCACATACTTTTGTCACAGGAAAAACGTTTGCACAACATAAGATTGTTGTACACATTGACTTAAGAAATCTAGAGTGAACATTGACTATACCCCTGTTGTATACTGCATATCCTTTTACACTGTTCTGCCGCCATGGCTCGTCTCGTCCTGGGTTTCTCATTTGTGGGAGGGAAATGCTGTACTTGGAGAATCAAAAGGGATGACTCGAAAAACTTGCTTGTAAAAATATGAGACATATTTTTTATTTCATAGCATACATTTCGTCGGCCGGAGAATGAAGAGTGGGAGAGAGATAAGGTGTACCCAAGAGACCATTCCCAACAGGGACACCGGTTTCGTGCCTTCCAGTCTGGCTTAGGTGATCTGCCTATCTGGCTGAGTCCTCTGAGCTTCTCTGTTTTTCTGTCTCTTAGCTTCCTTTATCAGGTTTGAACGCTCGCGCTTGTGTCGTTTCCGGTTTCCACATCCGGGTCACTTCCACTTCCGCACAGGTGTTGACCTTGAAACGACCTTCTCGTGGTAGTATATCATAACACTCTCACCAAGAGGTCAAAATGTGTTTTCTTTCATCTTACATTTTTAGTTGCTTTTTATCGCAAATTACCCAGACCTTCGATCTACGACAGTTAGTACACAGTGTAGATCGGAAATAATGAATAAGGAATACGCTTTTGGCGAGACTCGAACTCGCGTCCTTTATATTTGGAAGCTGCCAATGTATGGCACTGCTCTACCGACTGAGCTACCTTGAGCTCTTATGGCTGGCATAAGATCAAATATAACCCTTAAATTCATCCGTAATCCTCCCCCACTGGTTCGGGGCCATATCGTGACACAACGTCGTTTTTTCTAAATTTGGGGACACACACACTTGGGAATAATAAGCATTCCATCAGATTTTGTCGTAGGCATCAAGTCGTGCCCCTAGCCCCATCCTCTTAGTGCAATGGGGGAGGTGCTGCTTGGGAGACGAACCACAAGGAACCAGGCCTTTATACCTATTATTAAAGGTGCTGCTCACGAATAGTCAGAAACTCCAAGCAAGGCCGGACAACAGGTAAACGTAGGAACGAACGAATTGAGCATCAAGCAGAATTATATAGTACATTATTATAATTTAAACACATAATAATGTGCTTAATGTTACAGTATTTTGTAGACCAATTAGATGAGACACTGGAAGAGATAAAGGAAGCGTAACGTACGTATGGAAGAACGAACGAAGTAAAGATAAAGCAGACTTATGTAATATATTATCATAAATTAAATATAAAATAATTCACTGAATATTATAGTATTGAGCAGACTAAATAGATTAGCCACTGGAAGCGACACTGAAAACGTAACGTACGTACGCAGGAAAGAACGAAATAGGGATACAGAAGAATACTATTATAGATCATTATATTTTAAATATGAAATAATACTCTGGAATATTTTTGTAGACCAATTAGATGAGAAACAAGAAGAGACAATGAAAGCATAACGTACGTACGAAATAAAGAACGAGGTAAGGTGATAAGGTTATCTTGAATGTTTACTAGATGAAACATAGTAAACTATTTTGTCTAATATTTCTTTCATTTTAATTATATGGCGCCAAGCGATCGTGAGAAAATGAAGTGTAAGTTTATATGGTTAGATTTGATATTCTGTCAACCATAAAGCTCTTGTGGCTTAAGCGGAAGAGCAGCTGACGCAGAGAAACAAGCCTCTCGATTGACAGTCTAAGTAGTTGCTATGAAAAGCAACTGAAATTTAAGTGAAGAAATAATTGACAAACATTAATAGGGGTTAACTATTAGGTCGTTTGAAAAGTAATGTTGCAACTGCTCAGACCGCCATTCTGCGCGCTGTTAACTAGAGTAGTTGTGATGAAAAGCAACTGAAATTGAGATGGAAGAAATACTAGTCAAACGTTAATAATGGTTAAAATTAAAAAGGTATTCTACATTTCTAGTTTTATCTCAATGATCAGGGTACAATCTGCCTGTTGTGAACAGTGTTGCCAATTTAGCGCGTTTCGCGCTAGATTTAGCGCGTTTCTTGTTTTGGCAGTGCAAAAAGCGCTAAATTAGCGTGTTTCCGCCTAAAATATTCTGGCCGTTTTTGACCATTTTCTGGCTATTTTCGACCATTTTAGCGTCTTTTTGGTGGTTTCTGGCCATTTATGGCTATTTTTTCAGAGATTTAGCGCCTTTACACCTAGTAATAAACGATATAATAATTTTTTTTTAGTTTTTCAATCTCAATTTTTTCAGGATCCTGGATCCATTGGGATAGCCGCGTGGAAGAATACTTCTACCCACCAGACACCACACCCGAGTATGCGTCGATTTTGGTGCCAATGGTGGATAACGTACGCACCAACTTTTTGATTGAGACGATTGCGAAACAGGAATTGGCTGTCCTGTTAATTGGTGAGCAGGGAACCGCAAAGACGGTCATGATAAACACCTACATGAACAAGTACAACCCCGAAGTTCACCTGTCGAAGGCCCTAAACTTCTCGTCTGCAACCACGCCAATGATGTTCCAGGTACAACGTAAACTGTTTGTCTATTTCGGTGTTATCAAAGAGTGTCGCATTCTCATTGGTATTAATTCTATGTCGTGGAGTTGGGTTGTTGTTGTTTGTGTGTCGAAAGTCTGGAGGTACTTAGGAGTATCTCTGGTCAAGGAGTCAATGAAACATGTCTCCTCCAAGAGATGCGTCGTGTTCGCAAAAAGAACCTTCGGAAGGGAACCTCTACGGACAAAATAAAACGTGTTTGGGCTGGTCTGTATATATGTATTTAGGGTTCCTTTAGTTGCCTTCCCGTCAGTATTAATCAGCCTCACACACGCACGACAAAAAGACAGTTCCAACGCTTTATTTATGTAACACGATCATTTCTCTTTATTTTCCGATTGTACGTATCTGGTGTGTGCTCACCCGCATTGAGATTAGCAGACATCCTCTGACGGAGAAGTCGATAGCAAGTTACTGCTCCCGACTTGAAGGTGATTGAAGACTTGAATGTGCTTTCAACCTACCCCGCTATATTTATTTAGATTAAAAAAAGAAACATGTATAAAAAGACAGTGATTTTAATAGCTGAATATGATTTTAATCGCTGACCAACAAATTTCAACAATGGTTAGGGTTTGGGTTAGAATTTATTAATAAACGTATCATGAGTTGTTAGCATCAGAATTTACCATTTTGGCCAAATCAACGAGGGGTGGTAGCGGTGGGGGGTTAATCTGAACAGTGCAGGATTAACATGAAATCAAGATCAAATATTGTTGTATAGGCAGGGGGGAATTCGTTGTTTCCAGGAAAGAAAGAAGACACGAAAGTTGTTTGTAAAAATATGCGAACATATTTTTATTTCTTAAGTTACATTTTGTCGGCCGGTGTAGGGTGAAGTGTGGGAGAGAGATAATGAGAACCGACAGTCTGTCCCCAACAGGGACACTGGTCCCGTGCCTTTCGGCCCGGCTTAGGCGGTTTGCCTCTCTGTTTTGAGACCCAAGTTTTTCTCCCTGTCCTGAGCTTCCGTCTCGGCCCTGGTGTCATTCCCGGTTTCCACATCCTGTTTTTGGACACCCGCGCATTTCCTAAGGTGACCGGGTCACTTCCACTTCCGCACAGGTGTTGGCCCCGGAAATGACCTCTGTGACAGTATATCATAACAATATGAAATCGATTCCAGATTACCGGGAGCTAAGTTGAAAGGAGGCAGGTAGCTTGAAGCCTTTATAACAGGGGCAAGAAAAAACACCGTTGCAAAGAGAGAAATGTTGGCCACTCTTTTTGTACGTATGTGTGTGTGTGTGTGTGTGTGTGTGTGTGTGCTTTATCTTTACTTCGTTCGTTCTTCCATACGTAATGTCACGTTACACATAATCTAGTAAATACAGAAATGCACCGGCCCTGTCGGCTGGGGCCCAGAATACGCCGACAGAGGGGTAAGACCTCCCCCACCCCACCCAAACAGGGACCACCTGTTATTTTCACCAAAGTCGCAAGACTCTATTAAAAAAATAAAAAATAAAAATAACCTTTCACCAAAGTCGTAAGACTCTATTAAGAAACAAAACAAAAAAAATCCTCCGACTTTCTGAAGTTTAAACTGATTCCAGCATTAAATTACCCTGTCGGCTGGGGCCTAGAATATGCCGACTGCATCCCCTGCAGAGGGGTAAGACCCCCCCCCCCAAAAAAAAAAAGAGGAAAAAAAGGGAACACTTGTTTTTTGCACCAAAGTCGCAAGACTCTATTAACAAAATTAAAAAATAAAAATAACCTTTCACCAAATTCGCAAGACTATTAAAAAACAAAACAAATAATCCTCTGACTTTCGGAAGTTTAAACTAACTTAAACGACTCATCAAAGTAATGTTGCAACTGCTCAGAGCGCCATTCTGCGCGCTGTTGACTAGAGTAGTTGTGATGAAAAGCAACTGAAATTAAGATGGAAGAAATACTAGTCAAACATTAATAATGGTTAATATTAAAAAAGGTGTTAAAAGTTTTATCTAAACACAAACTAATATGCTGAATGTTACAGTATGTTGTAGACCAATTATATGAGACACTGGAAGAGATAAAGGAAGCGTAACGTATGTATGGAAGAACGAACGAAGTAAAGATAAAGCAGACTTATGTAATATATTATCATAAATTAAATATAAAATAATTCACTGAATATTATAGTATTGTGCAGACTAAATAGATTAGCCACTGGAAGCGACACTGAAAACGTAACGTACGTACGCAGGAAAGAACGAAATAGGAATAAAGAAGAATACTATTATAGATTATTATATTTTAAATATGAAATAATACTTTTTTAGACCAATATATAATTGGAGAAACAAGTAGAGACAATGAAAGCATAACGTACGTACGAAAGAAAGAACGAGGTAAGGTGATAAGGTTATCTTGAATGTTTATTAGATGAAACATAGAAATATTAGTCAAAATAGTTTACTATCATTTTAATTATATGGCGCCAAGCGATCGTGAGAAAATGAAGAGTAAGTTTATATGGTTAGATTTGATATTCGGTCAACAATAAAGCTCTTGTGGCTCAAGCGGAAGAGAAACTGCCGCGGAGAAGTAGTTGCTATGAAAAGCAACTGAAATTTAAGTAAAGAAATAATTGACAAACATTAACAACGGTTAACTATTATGTCGCTTGAAAACTAATGTTTTAACTGCTCAGACCGCCATTCTACGCGCTGTTGACTAGAGTAGTTGTGATGAAACGCAACTGAAATTAAGATGGAAGAAATACTAGTCAAACATTAATAATGGTTAATATTAAAAAGGTATTCTACATTTCTAGTTTTATCTAAAACAAATCAATCAATAAAAATGCAACTTGGATTTTAAAAAAGTTTTTGATTAATTTCTTTATGATTGCTTTTTTTATAATTAATCTTATTCTCTTCAATTTTGTTTCTCGTGGATAGCGGTCGATAGAATCCTATGTGGACAAGAGAGTCGGTAACACGTTCGGTCCACCGACTGGTAAAAAGATGACCGTTTTTATTGACGACATCAACATGCCAGTCATCAACGAGTGGGGAGATCAAGTAGCCAATGAGATTGTCCGGCAGTTGATGGAAATGAAAGGCTTCTACAGCCTGGAGAAACCGGGAGACATAATCAACATTGTGGATATGCAGGTGAGCAAGACACATTTGGCAAATATGTATTAAATTGTATCGTCTGCCATCAAGCATTGAATTAAGGTCTTAACGCGTACATAACCAAACGAAGTTAATTACGTAACATCCCACCTTTTGAAATTCGTACCTTGTTTTCATTTTGTCCTCTGCACACAGTTATCACTAATACCTTCTTTTCAGCGTTGCCTATGGGAAATGCCCATTATTATATTCTTAGCTCACACACGCCAGTGAAAAAAATACGAACCCGGTAGATAAGTGTAATTTTCAAAATCCGACTACAAGCGGGCCAATCCATTCTTCTTTAATCCATAAAGCAAGAGAGAGTGTTCTATTTTATATAGAAATAGAGAGCGAACAGAAAAGACTAATATACCGACCGGCTCGGCTCATCCCTAGCAACGCAAGCCAACGGTTCTTTTCTGTTCACCACCTATTTCTGTAGAAAAGGGATAGATTGTACACCACATGAAGGCTGTTGAATGGATCAGCCGAAACACTGTGGTAATCACAAAAAACAGCACAAATAATGAGTTTTGTCCGAACAGATAATGCTACTTCTTGAAATTATAGACAATATAAGTTTTTAATCACCGCTACCCACAACACTGGTTTATTGCTGGGTTTAGGTTATTCACGTGTTCTGACATTTATATGTATCTATGTATCTATCTATGTATCCGGAACACACCCAGCCCTAACCGTTCATAGTAGAAACTTGAGATTCTGCACACACACTTCCCTCAATGAGTAGGTTTTTAGAGTAGGGTTCAATATGCAATATCAGTTTATGCTAAATTGATCCCTTAGTTTGTGTCAGGCAGCGTTCTTGCTTGTTTTTGTTTGTCTAAATTTGGACTTTTTAGTGTCCAACAAAAGAAGTAACTTATTCACTGATCACCCCTTTTTCCAACTTTTTAATCGATCACCCCCAACACAGCATATGTTGGCGGTGGTGATTCAGAATTTCCCTTGGAATGCTAGTTTTATTCAATTTATTACGTTGTCTTCCAATCTTTCATTGGTAAACACACGTTATAATTTCTTATTTGTCCTATTGTACAGCATATATATCTATGTATCCAGACTTTGCCCAGCTCTAACCGTTTATAGTAGAAACTTGAAATTTTGCACACACACACTCTCCTCAATGAGTAGGGAAGATGTTTTTGTTTTGTTTTTTTACTCCCCCCCCACTAAATAGGTTTTTAGAGGGGGTTTAATATGCAATGTAAGTTTATGCTAAATTGGTCACTAGTTTGTGACCACTTGCTTTTTGAAAATTCAGTCATTATTTAGTGATCACTGCCCAACAAAAGGGGGAGAAAGTATTTTATTCATTGATCACCCCCAACACCGCATATATGGGTGGCGGTGATTCATAATTTCCCTTGGAATGCTAGTTTTATTCAGTCTATTGCATTGTCTTCCAATCTTTCACCGGTAAACACACACGTTATAATTTCTTATTTTGTTCCTTCCAGTTTCTGGCTGCAATGATCCACCCGGGTGGAGGCCGAAATGACATCCCGCAACGGCTCAAGCGACACTTTGCTATCTTCAATTGCACTTTGCCTTCCAATTCTTCCATAGATAAGATTTTCTCCGTGATTGGCCTCGGCCATTTCTGCAAGCAAAGGAACTTCTCTGCCGAGACCATCGACCTTGTCGCAAAGCTCATTCCATTAACCCGAAGACTCTGGCAACTCACAAAGGTCAGCGATTCTTTATATTCAAATGATTCTTCGGACGATTGAACTCCTTCTTGTTATTTGTGTTGTAAACACGACGCCTCGATGTAGTGGACTCTTCTGGTAACCTAGAAAAGTGTTACACACAAAATAATACATGGATACACATTGTATTTTATATATGTGGATTATGATAATTATAATTATAAAATTGTTATATTATATTTATATTTGATATACTATAATTTATATCTATTATAATTTGTTATTTATAAAAAAAGGTAATCTAGACTAATGTATATTATTACATTAACAAGGTTACCCGGTGTCACCCGGGGGGAAAATAACTTCAAATGTAAAAACATAGGAAAACAAATGATATTTTATAGAGATTTCATAAAAGTGAAAAACAATGTTCCTCCTCGATATTGACCCTAAAAGAGTTTAAAAAAAAAAGAATTCCGACTAAATGGAGAACAAATTCCCCCCGATTTCAACCTCTAAAAAGGGAAAAGATTCACCCTTTCATTTAGACTTTTGACCCCTAAAACGTGAAAAAAAAAAAACGTTTTTATGGTAATTTGCCCACCATTTTGAAACTTTTGAACCGCTCTAATCAAATTTTATACCATAAATATCGAGGGGTGGTCATAATAAATCTTTGCGGACTAACCATAACCGCATTAATCAAGACCGCACATATCAAGGGATTACTGAATATGCAAATTTAACAACTATGCGGTAGTATTTAACAACAGAGGTAGTATTTAAAAAAATCGTTTCTGTCGAGAATTAGCGATTTTCTTTTTCTTGAAACTCTTTGTCAAATTTTCGAACCATCAGGTAAAGATGCTGCCTACCCCGGCTAAATTTCATTACGTATTTAATCTGAGGGACTTGTCTCGAATCTGGCAAGGAATGATCAATGTCCAGTCGTCTGTTGTCAACACCACAGAAGTCCTAATGGGTCTTTGGAAACACGAATGCAGCCGAGTCATCGCCGACAGGTATGTGACCCTCTCGTATATTTGATGAATTGTTAATTAGAATTCAGAAACGTGAAAAGTGTTATTCAATGGTCGGAACAAATTGCGACTCTAACTTTTTAGAAATACCGTATTTCGCCGTGTATAATCCGCATTATTTTCCGAAGGTTTCGAGCTAAGAAATCCAGGTGCGTATTATCAATCTTATCTACGGTAGCGGATTATACGTAGTGAAATACGGTGTTGCATCTCCTGCGCATGCCAACAACAGTAAGAGCGCGCGTGCACACACACACACACACACACACACACACACACACGCACACACACACACACACAGGCACACACACACAATTAAAAGAATTGAAGTGGATCAGTTCCGGAACTGATCCACTGTGCCCCCGATCCACTGTGCCCCACACATACAATTGAGAAAGATAACCTTACATTTCTCTAAAGAGCAAGCACAGTGATTGCAGTTTGGACAAGAGATAGCATCATCTTAATTTCACCTCATATAGCACAAGTAGAAAGTTCTGGATAGTTGTGGCTCTATAATGAAAGTAAGAAATTATATCCCTTAGCTTGCACACCGTACAGCAATGCTCAAGCAGGCAGTTCTTTTAGAAAATAAGCTGGTGGATGTGCTGACGTGAGTAGAGGAAGTAGTGGCCGTCTTGTTGGGTCTTCGCATTTGTAAACAGAATAATGATGATTCACTGTACTCCGTGATCCACCTATATATATATATTGATAGTCGGAGAAATATTTTAGGT
>VCCN01004471.1:62356-73342 GCA_006491835.1 Architeuthis dux | reverse complement strand
ATTTTCGGCTGTAACCTTTTAAACACAACAGCTTCCAACTGGCTTCACGGTAGGCCCTGCATTTAAAAAAAATTATATGAAGCATTGTCAACCATTATCCTCGGAACATTGTGACTAGAAATGAGTTTAATCTTTTATTATGTTGGAGTAGTTATGCTTTAAAGATCTGGAAAACTGAATTAAAAATATTTAGAAAATTAACCTCTACTTCATTCGTTAATGCCGTTGCCACGTGCAGTCTTGCGTGAAAAGATCAGATTTACATTTTTCATATACTGTAATACTGTCCAAAAAGATATGAAAAATGTAAATCTGATCTTTTCACGCAAGAATTAATCCGCTCATTTTCAATCACCGCTACCCACAACACTGGTTTAAATACTGTTGCTGAATTTAGGTTATTCATGTGTTCAGACATTTATATGTATCTATGCGTTGTATAGTGGGGTGAAGATCCTGAACTTGGATAATCAAAGGAACGCTCGAAAGTTGTTTGTAAAAATATGAGAACATATTTTTTATTTCATAAGATACATTTTGTCGGCCGGAGAATGAAGAGTGGCAAAGAGATAATGAGAGTGTTCCCAACAGGGAACTCGGTCCCGTGCCTTCCGGGCCCAGCCTAGGCGGTCTGCCTCTCTGGCTGTCTCTCTGCTCTCTGTTCTGAGTCCTGAGTTTTCTCCGTCCCTCTGTTCTGAGTCCTGTGTCTTCTTTTATCAGGTTTGAACGCCCACGTTTGTGTGTTCAACATCCTGTTTTCGGACACCCACGCATGTGCATATTTCCTAAGGTGACTGGGGTCACTTCCACTTCCGCACAGGTGTTGGCCTGGAAATGACCTCCCGTGGCAGTATATCATAACATTTCTATCTATCTATGTATCCGGACTTCGACCAGCCCTAACCATTCATAGTAGAAACTTGAAATATTGCAACCACACACTCCCCTCAATGAATAGGGAAAATGTTTATTGTTTTTTTTACCCCCCCCCTTAATAGGTTTTTATTGGGGGGTTCAATTTACAATGTAAGTTTATGCCAAATGATCCCTTAGTTTGTGTCTAGCAGTATTCTCACTTTTTTTGTTGAACATTTGGACTATTTAGTGATAACTGCCGATCACCACAGTTTAATTTACGAGGTAAAAAGAAGCATAATAAGGTGGTGGTGATTCATGATTTCCCTTGGAATGCTAGGTTTTCTTATTTTTGAAAGGCCTGGAAAAAATGGTTGCCAGAAGATCAAATCTAATAGAGACAAGCAAGTAAATAATTCATAATAATAATGGTTGAGCAAATGAAGATAATATTGCTGATACTAATACTAGAAGCATGTACTAATCCGCTTTTTAAAATCTATTTATTTTTTGGAAAGGCCTGAAAAAACTTACCGAAGCCTCGATGGCCGTAGTTGACTTGAACAAGCAGCTAGTGGTAAAAAAAAAGGAACTGTCCGTGGCCACGGAAAGGGCCGAGGCCGTTCTGAAAGAGGTCACCGTGAAGGCCCAGGCGACGGAAAAGAGCAAGGATCAAGTACAAAAAGTGAAAGATCTCGCCCAGCAAATTGTGGACGGAATTGAGACGGACAAAAAAATCGCCATGGATAAGCTCGAAGCCGCGCGTCCGGCACTTGAAGAAGCCAAGGCCGCATTAAACACCCTTCGCCCGTCTGATATTGCAACGGTACGGAAGCTCGGAAGACCACCGCACCTGATTATGCGGATCATGGATTCAGTTCTTCTACTCTTCCAGAGAAAGCTGGATACGATCCAGCCGGATCCAGAAAAACCGGGTTCCTTTAAGCCATCTTGGAGTGAGTCTTTAAAAGTAAGTGTCTAGTTGAAATCTTGTTTTGGAAGTTTCTTTTAAAGTTATATTTTCTCGTTTTTGTAGATAACTTGTTTCTTTTCACTAATATTATTATTCCGTGACTAGTTTTACTCCATCTTATTATTGTTGCATTTCAAATGAATTAGTTTCACTGGCATTTTTAAAAATCTTGGAGTGAGTCTTTTAAAGTAAGTTTCACTAGCATTTAAAAAGAGAATCTTTTAAATACATTTAATTACAGATATTTTACATTTGGTATGAGGTGTTGACACATGACCCTTTCGTGACAGCATTTAAATAATTTCAAATGTTCCGTCCAAGAATTACAAACCTTTTCTTTTTACAAGTGAAAAGATAACATTTTTTTAAAAAGAATAGTGTTTTAGCTTATGAGGCACGAGTTCGGGTGAAACAGTACAATAGTAGATATTTTCTACAGTTTTGAGAAAGGCCGTTAAGATGCTCAATAGTCCCGCTTCTAAACAGGCCCAAACACGACAAGGTAAGTATAAAGAAACACCCGAATCCGACGTTACCTCCTTTGAAATTAAAAACCTCTGTTTACCCCCATCACATTCGGATGTTCACCTGAAGAAGGCCGAAGAATGGATCGGCCGAGACGTCGTGTTAACAACTCAAATAACAAGAAGCTGTTCAATCGTCAGAAGAACTAGCCGGACGTACTATTCTTTATTCTTTATTTCAGTTAATGAGTGGAGCTGGCTTTTTGCAAGCTCTCGTGTCTTTCCCGAAAGATTCCATCAACGACGAGACGGTGGAACTTCTTCAGCCTTATCTAACAATGGAGGACTACAGTCTCGAAGTAGCCAAGAAGGTATGTGGCAACGTGGCGGGTCTTCTTGCCTGGACCAAGGCCATGGCCTACTTCTTCGAGATCAACAAAGAGGTGCTACCATTAAAGGTGAGAGAAAACAAAACAAAAAACTGTTAAGATATTTTCTATATTTTCGAGAAGGGTCATTAATATTCAAATGGTTCTTCGGACGATTGAACTCCTTTTAGATAGATAAATCGGCTATGGCCGACCACATCTGGATAGAGAACGGCGAGCATCTTCCTCTCTGGGAGGAAGTCCAGATTATTGACAGAGAACGTTGTTGGAAGCAGAAAGAAAAAAACCCAAAGAAGCAGCGCACATCAAAATGTCGACTAAATGCATTAGCCAGACAAGTGCGGATTTCAACCTGATGTGGCTTCCACTTCTCAACAGACCTAAACCCGACAAGACAAAGACACAGAAACACCCAGGCCATGCGCTATAAGGGTTATCCTCTTTTAAACATCACTTCTGTTTAACCGATCACACTCGAATTTTACACCTGAAGAAAGCCGAAGAATGGATCAGCCGAGACATCGTGTTTACAACACAAATAACAAGAAGGAGTTCAATCGTCTGAAGAACCATTTGAATAAAAACTGTTAAACTGGTTTCTCTTTGGGCTTCACTTAACATTTACATTCTAGTCTAATTCAGTTTTATTTTATTGCAAAGTTTTAATTAACAACAACCTTCGAACTCCATAACTTAACAAACAAAAACCCAAACCCATTTCTACTTGAAGGAACATTATGTGGGATTCATTATAGGCAAATTGACACACAATAACATGACTGCACCAGGATGTTCATTACATGTCACTTAGTACACTTCATGAGTTAAAATCAAGGATAAAATATAATATTATATAAGAGACTGTGCAGATCAATTAAATTGTATGTGACACAGGTATCACAGTTGTTTTTTATGGGTTAAAAAACTTCGCAAGAGTGAAGAATGAGGGAGGATTTAATTGAGGCACTCAACATAATTAATGGAATTTCTAAATATGGTACACCATTCTTTAATATCCCTCTTAGAACTGAAGATCTATTGACAAGACAGATTTCAAAAACTAAATCACTAAACAATTGGAAGGTCAGCCAGGATGTTGAAAATGGCCTAAACAGCCGTAACATGTACATCAGAAGGCATACACCAATACACAAGGCGGAACTACGTTCATAAAAATGTTAATTTTAAAATTTAAAGTTTAAAAAAAAAAAAATTTAAGTTTTAGAATTTTATTATTTTATAACGACTAGAATACTGAAATTGAAAATATTTTTCAATATTCAATTTTATTTCATAGTTTACTAAACAATTGAATTTTTTTCTCACAGAGTAATATATTTTTGGAATAAGTTGCCTAGTAAAGATATCAATAGTGTACAAAGTTTTTAAAATAATTTAGATAATTTTAGAAAAATAGTGTACAAAGTTTTTAAAATAATTTAGATAATTTTAGAAATGGAAAGAACACGTGATTACAAGGACATCTTTTTAAACTGTCAGATGCGATTTGCAAGAGAGTTTGATTTGTGAATTTTGTATTTGTGTAAATGTTGTGTATATGTTTTATAGGCAGTGGGCAATTCGTTGGGTCCAGGAAAGAAATAAGACTTGTAACTTCTTTATAAAAATATCCGGTTATATATTTATTTCACAGATACATTTTCATGGTGGAGAGTGAAGAGTGGGAGAGAGATAAGGAGAAGCGACAGTTTTTCTCCGTCTCTTGAGCTTCCGTCTCAGCTCTGAGCTTTATGTGGTTTCGAACGCCCATGCTGGTGTGTCATTTCCTGCTTTCGGACACCCATGCATATGCATCTTGCCCGAGGTCACCGGTGTCACTTCCACTTCCACGCAGGTGTTGGCCCGGAAATGACCTCCCGTGGTAGTATATTATAACATATAGTTGGAGGTTCCAAAGAGGCATAATAAAATAATAATAAGTATCAATATTGCAAAATACTTTTTTGCCCAATTATAATTTTATTATTACTGTTTTCAAGTTGGTGCGGACCGGATAACATCTTGTGACTGGCCTGGTGTGGCCTGTGAGCAGTAGTTTGGAGGCTCCTGGCTTAAAGCACCACAAGCTCCTGAACAAGATACTGTACCGGTTTCATCACCAATTTGTTATGCTTGTCAGTTGTTGTTTTTCTATCCTAATAATCTTCACTTGCAGACATGTAGCAGCTCATTTGTAAATTCATTCTTTCAGGCAAGGATTCATGTAGCAGAAGTCAATGCAATTGGCATCTACTATTACTACTTTATAATTAGCTTTGCCTCACATTATGATTGTCGCTTTTTACTACACAATTCTGGGTCGATACACTCTTCGACCACGCCGGAAAACAAGGCCAAATCGGAAATTCTAAATGGTCCAACCATATGAGTCTCTTTTCACCGTTTGATGATCCGACTGTTTTTTCTGGTCTTTCAGGACAACCTTGCCATTCAAGAGGCGAAGTTGCAGGCGGCGAATGCAGACTTGTTGAAGGCAGAAGAACAGTTGGGAGCAAAGGTGGCCGAATTAAACAGTGTCAAAGCTGAATATGACAAAGCGATGACTGAAAAACAGGTGACTAGACGATTTTATTATTTATCTTTATTATTAGATCAACTACTGTAACTCATTATTTGATTAAATTTGATTAGTGTTAACCTTCATCTTAACAGTTGTTTTTATATACAACTTTCAATTCGGACACTTATTTTAGCTGCTTTTACCAATCGGCCACGAAGATAAACACTAGTCAAGTCTGATTAAAATAATGAGTTACAATTGTTCCTTTTACCAATCGGCCACAAAGACTTCATGGATTAGCAGAAGCTGATTCACACTTTTAATTAAATAATGTGTTACAATTGCTTCATCCAATAATAATAATAATAATAATAATAATAATAATAATAATAATAATAATAATAATAATAATAATAATTGATTTACTGTAACCCAGTATTGTATTAATTTACACCCCCCCCCCACTATCTTTCACCTTTATCTTAATTTTTAGTTGTTTCTATCATAACTCAACTTCAACCGTCACTCTACGGTAGTGAGCAAACATCGGGGATCGGAAATAAAGAGTAAGCGTCCGGTGAGATTCGAACTCACGTCCCTCTTGCCAGAGGGGTGCCTAGTTTACTCCAAGCTGCTGAAAACACTCAGCCACAGAAACTGTTCACTCGCTGCCGTAGAGTGACGGTCCGATTTGATTCCTGATAAAAACAACTAAAAATCAAAATTACGGTAACAAATAGTAAACACTGTCAGGTAAGTGTACAGATTATTAGGTTGATATATAAGTTCCCGATGCTATCTTTTGCACAATGTTAGGGACATCTTAGAAATGACAATTTTACTTTATTATCGTGAAAATCATGACTGAATATACAATCAGTGTTGCCAATTTAGCACGTTTTTGGCCATTTTCTGTCTGTTTTTGACCATTTCTAGCGCATTTTGGGTGGTTTGGCTTTTCTTTTAAAATTAGCGTTTTTAAGCGCTTTTTGGCAGTCAAACTAGCGCGAAAACATTTTTTGAGTTGGCAACACTGTATACAATGCACATTCGACACTGTTTACTGTTCATGGTTAATATGGAAAAAGTACAGCAGAAACTAGGCAATGGATCACTGATGCTTATGGTAGTTTTGCAGTAGGTGCAAGCATTTGTCAAGAGTGGTTTGCGGAGTTAAATAAAGAGATTTTGAGCTCGAGGACAAAGAATGATCTGGAAGACCCCAGAACTTGAAAACTGATGAACTGGATAGAATGCAACCGAAACAACACGTAAAGTTGCAGACAAAATAGAAGTGTATACATCAAGGTGTTTGAATGAGACATTGGAACAGAAAAGACCTCTGTCTGGGCAAGGAAATCTACAGGTGATTTTGCTGCATGACAACGCTGGTACTCGTGTTGTAAATGAGTGAACGATCATGGAGCTGGAATGGGGAAACCTTCAGCATGTGGCCTATTCTCCAGACACCTTCAGCATGTCTCTTATTTTCCTCCATGGAACATTCGTTGTCTCATCAGCGCTTCTAACAAGTTGAACATATCCAAACTGAGATACTCTGTAGCGCAGTGCTGAAAGAATGACGACGTCGTTGACTGCCTGATTTGTACCTCCAACTTAAAGCAACCGTTCAGTTTATCTGTATTTAATCATGAACTATAATCGGAACATCGGAAGGCTTTAAGGCAAACCAAAGCTGCCGAGTTCTATATCAGAAGTCTCCTGAAGAAATTGTAAAGTAATAACAAGGGCTTAACTTTAGATCTCTCACACATTCTGATTGGCTTGCAATGACGATGGTTCAATAAACGTTTGAAAGGACTTTTTAAGAAAAAGAAGAATCACTTCTATTTTGTGACAGGCTTTGGTGGATGATTACGATTCGTGCCTCCGAAAGATGACCGCGGCATCAGAGCTGATATCGGGACTTGGAGGCGAGAAAGAACGCTGGACAGAACAAAGTAAAGAATTCGAGGCACAAATTGGAAGGTAAGCGACCCTTTTTAAAAAAAAGCTTAATGGCACATCTGTGACTACTGGTGCACCGTTGTGCGTTTTGTCTCTACATTTCTTCTACTACTGACTGCACCATCCCGTTTCTTGTTGTGCTAAGCACTGTACTTTCTTTACACCCAGTCTCACGGACAATTACTAATTGTACTGGACAACTGCAAGACTAGCTTATCTCTCTGCTTTTGCCTATTACAGATATGTAAAAGCGGAAAGAAAAGCTAGTCTGTAATTACTAAGATTAGCGTAAAATGGTACAAGGCAGAAAGTGTAAGGGAACCCAGTACGGATCGAACTCACTATAGTGGCAATAATCCTAGCATATCTATCTATCTATCTATCTATCTATCTGTACATCTATCTATACATATATCTATACATCTGTACATCTATCTAACTGTACATATGTACATCTATATATACATCCTTACATCTATACATCTGTACATCCATCTATACATCTGTACATACATCTATACATCTGTTCATCTGTACATATATCTATACATCTGTACATCTATCTATACATCCTTACATCTATATATGGATAGATTTATGTACAGATAGATGTACTGATGTACAGATAGATGTATAGATGGATGTACAGATGTATAGATGTACAGATCTATACATCTGTACATCCATCTATACATCTATCTGTACATCTGTACATCTATCTGTACATACATCTATCCATATGTACATCTATCTATACATATGCATATCTATACATCTGTACATTTATCTATCTGTACATCTGTACATCTATACATCCATTTATACATCCTTACATATATACGTCTGTACATCCATCTATACATCCATCTATCTGTACATCTATACATCTGTTCATCTGTACATATATCTATATATCCTTACATCTATATATATGTACATCTATACTTCTGTACATCCATCTATACATCTATCTGTACATATGTACATCTATCTATATATATATGCATATCTATACATATGTACATTTATCTATCTGTAATTCTGTACATCTATACACCTGTACATCTATCTATACATCCTTACATATATACATCTGTACATCTATACTTCTGTACATCCATCTATACATCTGTACATACATCTATCTGTACCATATGTCTGTCTGTAAATCTATCTATCTATTTATCTATCTATCTATCTAAAAACCAGTCTGTAAATCTGTCTATCTAAGCAACCGAAATGTAAAAAGATTCACACAGAACTATCAGATCAGTACGGCCCCAACATAATACAGGAATGTAAACGATTTGCGAAGTTTCCCTCGCAAGACATTTCGAGTGTCTTTACTTTGCATCCATTGTATTCTCTCTTTCCAGACTGGTTGGCGACGTCCTCATGTGCACGGCCTTCCTGTCCTACGCCGGTCCGTTCAACCAGGATTTCCGGTTCAATCTTTACAAGAGGTGGATGAAAGAACTAAAGGGTCGCAAGATTCCTTTCACAGCCAACCTTAACATCACAGACATGCTTACCGATCCTGCAATGGTAAAGATAATTTCTGTCCTTTTCAGTCTTTAGGAATTTGGGGATTTTACGATCCTTAAAGTTGTTATTTAACTAACCGCCTTCCCACAATGTGTGTGTGTGCGTGCGTTCGGGAGGAGGGCACATGCGTAAGTTCGATTGATTGATTGATTGTTTTGTTTAACGGCACATCGACCCTTGGTGGGTCATTTAGTGCCGAATTCAGTAGGGTGGGGGATGTCTCCGTGACTAGAGACTTGAGGGGGGGGAGAATTAATTTATTCGCCACGCCACGGCTAGCAAATTATGACATGAAGTCTTTTTAATTTGGGGTCCTGCACGCGAACGTGCCGGCAGAGGGGTGGAGATCCCATGTCCCCGTGACTAGAGACTTGAGGGGGGAGAATCACAAATCCCTGTCACGGTGACAAATGCCACGAGGACCGGGATAAGCTGAGGGGTGGGGATCCCATGTCCCCGTGACGATACACTGAGCATGCCACAAGGACCCCCGAAGGGCCGTGGTTCTCTGAACTTCGAGGCCATGGCGGTTTCGAAGATTCTACACTTTGATCTTAGCCAAAAGGCCGCGAAGCGATCCGCGTAAATTCAAGTAGCACATGCTTACAGTATCTGGTGTACCCAAACGGTCACCCATCTAAGCACGGATCAGGCTCGATGCTGCTTCTCGAAAGAGAACCGGTGCTTTCAGTGTGATTTGACCGCAAGATCTTGAATTTGACCACTGGATCTTGAATTTTAACAAAGCCAAGCATAGTGTGTCACGAGGCCATAAGTGAAGGACACACAATAAGGATCATACTCACCAAAGTAGTAATGGTCTGCAAGACTAGCTTGCTAACAACCATTGCTCCATGAAGGGCACCCAGGTATTTACTAAGGTTATTTTGGGGTACAAGGCCACAAGTGTGAGACATCAACTGAGGATCATATGTTATATAGGCCGGTTCAGGAAAGAAAGAAGACTGGAACTCGGGGTTTATAAAAATATCATATATATATTTATTCGTTGCATACACCACTGTCGATATAAGTCCTTTTCCGGGCCGGTTCGCGGGTTACGTTTGAGGTATGAAATTCTGTTTCATTTAGTTTTCTACATGAGGGGTCACTTTTCTGACTTTTACTACTAAGAAAATCAAGGCTTCTTCCACCTTTTTCCTCCTTCATCCGTCCGGGTGAAAGAGGGGGCTACTTCGCCCCTGACCTATCGGGTTCTAAAACTGCTTCTAGCCTGCTATCTCCTCCCTCACCTCCTAACGGGCAGTGGAGCCAAGTACTATCTCCTCCGACCGCCACTCGTCGGATTCGGATCTAAACTGCACCCGATTTAAAGATCAGGGCCCCCTTAAAAGGCCTCCGGTAATACGATATGTCCTGTTGGTCACGTACGCCGTTTGACACACTTTCCTAGCCCCGGTAATACGATATGGACTTTCGGTCACGTACGCACGCGAACACACGAACACAGAGTGCATTTCGTACACTAGCTTGCTAACCATTACTAAGCTAATTTTAGTTTGGGTATAAGGCCACAAGTGCGGAATACCCAGTGGGGATCAGACCCACCACAGTAGTAATGATCCACGAGACTAGCTCGCTAAACATTGCCACATAAATGGCACCCTGGTATTCACTAAGATAAGCCTCCCATACGCTTCACCCAGGCTTGGGCCCTGGAGGGGGAACTCCAGTGTCGTTCCATTCTCTGTAGAGACAAAACCGAGGCCATTCATCCAAGCTTTGTGTGGAACAAGGCCACAAGTGTGGAGCACCCAGTGAGGATCGATCTTACTCCAGTATAAGGATCTGCAAGATTATGTTGCTAACCATTGCTCTACGGTGAGGCGCCCAATAATCTCTGTAATCAGATGAGCCACATTTTCGTACATAAATCTATTTAATACGTCTTTATTTTATAGATTGGAGAGTGGAATCTACAAGGTCTTCCTAATGATGATCTATCGATACAGAACGGAATCATTGTGACGAAAGCGGTGAGGTATCCCCTGCTGATTGACCCCCAGGGACAAGGCAAAGACTGGATAAAAAACAGAGAGACTAAAAACGAACTGCAGGTAAGTGATTTGGGACATCCAGGAGTTGATCCATATTTATAAAAGAAAATCTACAAATATCTAGAATCTAGGGAAGTTTAGCGTTCCAAATTAAATATCTAAAAACATCTAGAATCTAGGGAAGTTTAGCGACCTAAATAATGATTTAAACAATACAATGTTTACTCACCTTAGTTGAGGTCATTTTTGAATT
>VCCN01004469.1:3653106-3670201 GCA_006491835.1 Architeuthis dux | reverse complement strand
GGTGTTAGTTAAATATCGGGTTAGAAGGTAGTATCTGTGCGCTTATTGAAGAGTGTTACACACAATTTATATATATATGGATACACATTGCGTTTTATATGTGTGGATATATATTAATATTATCTGATTGCGTAGGTAAATCAATAATGCCATATCCTAATGTTGAAAAAACATCTATTTTACACAAAACCTCCTCCCTTGTCAATGTACTCAATTTAGTGGTGAATAATAATTACATATATCAAACATTATACATCAAACATTTCACATCAAAATTCAGCTAACAACGGTTCAGGCTACAGACTTGTTAATTAATCCACCATCGTATATTTGAATATATGCATGTGTGTGCCCGTGTGTGTGTGCGTGTGTGTGTGTGTGTGTGTGTAAAAAATAGTTGTCTTTATCCTTGTTTTGTTTAATATAAACTTTTGATCAAATTTTTGTAATAAAAAAGTTAAAACTACGTATTTACTTATAAATAAATACGTAGTTTTAATTTGATCAAAAGTTTATAGTAACTATTGGCAATCAAAATCCCGAATTTCATTTGGCTCAACTCCGTTTACCCGAATGTTGACTGGCCGAATTTTCACTTAGCCGACTTTTATTTTATTATTATTTTATTTTATTTATACAAAAACACCGGTTAACATTTTTCGCGAGTAATCTTTTGTGCTTTCAATCCACAAGACCTTCCTTCGCTCGGGGAATTTGTCAGTTTAAAAAAAGTTAATTTTCTAAGGTTTTAGACGGGGATTCTATTCTTTTTAGGTGGGAACTTCGTATGTCAGAAGGGCCAAAACAACATTTAAGGTGTTTGCATTAGCATATTATTAAAACAAAATTGAAATTCTTAAACATTTAAATTTAAAAATAAAGGATCTTGCTCTTTCGAAAGATGTTTTAATTAAAAAAAAGTCACAAATAATATTTTGGCTCATTATAGGGGTTTTTTTCACACTTGCCTTCACTCGATGTTAAAAATGGCGAATAAAAATGCTGAAAAAATGGTAAATACTAAATCTTACCGTAAATACATCTACTATAAAAAAAATGTTTTTAAAGTTAACCGCTGTTTTTGTAAATGATAAAGTATCAAAGAAAGACCTGTTCAGTTACTCAAATTGTCTTCCTTTGTTTTTCAAGCAAATGAACATATGGGAAAATAAAAGGTCGACTAAGTGAAAATTCGGCCAGTCAACATTCGGGGAAATGGTGTTCGGTTACGTTTGTCCATTCTTCACGTCTCATGCAGCACCAATGTCTGTCGCCCCAATCCCCCGGACTTGGCTCTCTGCGACTTCTGGCTTTTCGCCGTTACAAAGGTGGAGATTTCCGATCGTGGACAAGTTTAAGGTGAACGAGACAACGCACCTGATGGCGAACCCGAAAAGGAACTTTGAAGACTCTTAAAAAGTGGAAGTTACGCTGGGATATGTCTGTGAGGACCCAAGGTACTTTGAAGCTGATTATGGCACTATTGGGTAGGCTATTTTTCTGATACCAGACCAAAGAAACCTTCCATATTGTGGTAGGTTTAATCCTAAAAAGTTTCTGAAGTATGATTTTTAAATATCAAGAATAAATTGCGATTTGAAGCTCAGCAGATATATTAATCAAACCCAAATTTTGAATAGAGTATGTAAATTAGATGGAGAGAAAGAGGAGAATGAAATGAAAAGAAAGAGGAGAATGAAATGAAAAGAAAGAGGAGAATGAAATGAAAAGAAAGAGAAGTTAAATGGAGACGCGGAGTAAAAATGAAAAGGAAAAAGAGGGGAAATTAAATGTAGAGAAAAGTGAAAAATGAAAAGGAAAAAGAATTGAATTGGGAAGAGAGAGAGGGGGAGGGGGGAGGAGAAATGAAAGAGAGAAACGAGTGGAGTGAAATGGAGAGACAGGGAAAACTGAAGGTTTGAGAAATTAAACTTCTCTCCATTTCATGTCTTCTCTTTCTCCCTTGTCTCCCCATTTCATTTATCACACTTCTCTTCTTTCTCTCCGTTTCATTTCTCGCCTTTCTCATCATTTCATTTTCCCCCGTCCTCTGCATTTCATCAATCCTCCTTTCTCCTTCTTCTATATTTCATTTCTACTCTTTCTCTCCGTTTTATTTATCCTCTTTCTCTTCATTTCATTCCCCCTCTCACACCCTTTCTTATATCATTTTATTCCTCTTTCACCTTTGCCTTCTCAACCCCTGTTGCGGCTCACTAATTTCAGCAGGGTTTCCTGATTATTTTTCTCAAAATCAGACTCGAGTGTTCCAAAATTCGGACAAATAAGGTCAACCATGCTCAAAATTGGCCAAAATGGACAGAAAATGATACCTAAAAATAACTAATAATGGCTAAATGTAGCTAGATTATTATCACAATAATGGAAGTAAAATAGCTAAAAGTAGCTAGAACTGATATCCGATATCTAAAAACAATTTCTTATATCTAAAAAATATCTAAATTTAGATATAAAATATCAAAGTTGGCAACACTGAGTGGGGCCTTAAATCGGACAATTTTGGATGTCCGAATCTTAGAATTTGTAATTGGACATGCAGGGCGTAAAAAGGACACGATGTCCGAAATCGGACGTATCTGGCAACCCTGAATTTCATACACCTCTTACATTGTTTTCTCTCTCTACTCCTTTATCTTCCCTTTCTTTCCAAACCGTATTTTCTACTTTTTCCTCTTCTTCATTTCGATTCTTTTTTCCTTAATGCATTCTGACTTCTCCCTCAAATTCTTCTCATCAATTTTATTTTAGAAACTGTCACCAAAACTGTCACCAAAACTGTCAACATGGGTTTCTTCAGTTTTCAAGTCAGTCTGGCTATGTATGTATGTGCGTATGTATGACGGGTACAGGGCTAAACGGCTGCAAATTTAGATATTTACTTTAAAAACCACCTTAATAGGTTCAATTTGCAATGTAAGTTTATACTGAATTGATGCCTTAGTTTGTGTCCGGCAGCATTGATGCTTGCTTTTTGAAAATAAAGACTTTCTTAGTGATCATTGCCCAATAAAGGGCGAGAGAAGTAACTTATTCATTGATCGCCCCATTTAACAATTATCACCTCCAACACGGCATGCTGCCAAAAGACGTTGGTCATGTGACGGTTTCTACTGAGAGACTAACCAGACCTGTTAATTTATTTTATTTTTTAATTTTTTTTTTAATTTTGTAATTCCTTATCGACCAATTCCTCCGCCTTTTCTCCCAGTTTTTCGTCTTTTCCCCTGTCATTTTGATCGATCATACATTCCCTCCTCGACCCGACACTTGACCACCAAAATCACGCCCGACTTCAAGCAGCCTCCAGTCATGGCATCTATTATGCATATGATTCGAACTAACGAGATCGGTGCTTCAATCAAACCAGTTACAAAAACCTGCTGTTGAATCCACCAACAGCGTCCAAGGGACTAGTGAAGAAGAAGAAGAAGAAGAAGAAGAAGAAGAAGAAGAAGAAGAAGAAGAAGAAGAAGAAGAAAGATCCTGACGTGAGTAAAGAAAAGATTAATGTCATGTGATCAGTGATGAAATTCGGTCACTACCACTTTAATGATTCCTCACACCACAACTCCACGATGATGCCGACGACAGCAATAAGAAAAGAAAAGAAGAAGACATAGACGACGCTACAGAAAAGGTCAAAGGGAAAGAAAACCAGAAAATGGGGAAGAAATGCAAAGAGAGGAGAAAAGAAAAGAAAAACAAGATGTGGGATAGGAGTTGGAGAGGGAAACCATAGATCATTCATAATAATAAATGAAGATGAAAATAATGAATAATAAAAAGCTAGAAGCAAGAATAAATAAAGAATGCATGACATTAATTATAGCTGAGTTCCCCAGTGACAATCATTTCAAATGCCATTGTTTCTGAATGTTTTTACACCAAGAAACAATATCTAAATCTCCTCTCAGACATTTGATAATCTGGACTTACTCGCGTCAGAACGCTTTCACCAAAGGGGTTATGTCGATAGGTAAGTATCTTTATTTCGTTCGTCTTCTTTTGAATAAGCAATGATAAGATTTTATGTCTAAGTATAGAACATAGTGGAGTTGCTTTCTTTCAATATTTATTCAATTGAGCCAACTTTAGCGCTAGATTCATTGTTTCTGAATGTCAGAACGTTTTCACCAAATGGGTTATGTCGATAGGTAAGTATATTTATTTGCTTACTGTTCGTTCGTCTTCTTTTGAATAAGCACTGATAAGAGTTTATGTATAAGTACTATACTTATACTTAAACTCTTGTGTATAAACAGTATCTAAATCTGCTTTAGTGCCAGCTGAGATTCATTGTTATATCCTATATTTGATATCAGATTCATGGTGCACCAAGTGCAAACTACTAAATAGTCACCAACACTATCAACATTAGGTTTCTTCAGTTTTTAAGCTAGTCTGGTTGGCTGTCTATGTGTCGCGTGTACAGGCCACACCAATGGAGCTAGAGGGCTGAAAATATAAACATTTACTCCGCAGTATGTCTAGAAAAAGATTTATTTTGAACCCCCCCCCCCCAAATAAGATTTTAGTTGGTGTAAATGTATGCTAAATTAGTTCCTTTCGTTTGTGTCCGTCGCTTTTTTTTTTTTTTTCTTTTTGAAGATTAGGGCTTTTTTTTGGTGATCACTGTCCATCAAAAGGTGCGAGAAGTGATTTATTCGTTTATCACCCCTTTTCCAAATGTTTTAATTGATCACCCCCAACACGGCCTGCTGCCGAAAGACATTGGTCTCGTGACAGTTTCTATTGAGTGACTAACCAGACCTGTTTCAATATCTATTGGTGTACGCCAACTTTATCGCTAGCTCAGCTCACTATGTAAATAGACCACCCAAAAACTAACCTTCTTTAGTGTCCCGATGTCAAAGTCGGGGTTCGTCGTCTGTTGTGGCTGATGTGAAAAGCTTGAAATACGACAATGTCTGACTGCTTAGCCCCACGCATTCTTTTCTATCATACAGTTCTTTGTGGGCACTCAAAACATCCGGCAAAACTGCCTTAAACCTACGTACCCTTTCAAAATGAAATTCATACTTTTCTGTAGTCATTACATGACCTGTTAACCGTAGCGAAAATCCCATGCATATAAATTAATGATAATTGCATCTTCGCTTTACGCCATTTCAGATTATGACCGCTTTCATAGAAACGCTCTACGTTCGGGTAGCGAGGAACACCTGTATATTAGAAACCGTCAACCAAAACTGTCACCAAAACTGTCACCAAAACTGTCAACATAAGTTTCTTCAGTTTTTAAGTTGTGCTGGTTGGCAATGTATGTACAGACCGCAGTGGAGCTTGGGGCTGAAACTTTAAACATTTACTCCCCATTATATATAGAAGAAACATTTCTTTTGTTTTTTTTAAATTCTCCTCCTAAATAGGTTTTAGCGGGGGGGTTCAATTTGCAATGTAAGTTTATGTTAAATTGGTCCCTTATTTTGTGTCCGGCAGCATTCAGTTGGAAATTCAGACTTTTTAGTGATCACTGCCCAACAAAGGGTGAGAGAAGTAACTTATTGATTCATTGATCACCTTCTTTTTCCAATTGATCACCCCAACACGGCATACTGCCAAAAAGACGTTGGTCTATTGAGTGAATAACCAGCCCTAATTTTGTTTGTCTACTCTCACTCTCGATTTTCACAATCTGTTGGACAGCACAATCTGTGATTCCTTCGCAAACGGCAACATGATCTCGTCGGCCATTGAGCCAGGTATCATCGCCCGACGGGCCGAGGAGCGGAAGACAGCCAAATATCGCTCACTGACAGATAGGTACGAGTTTGTACCTGTAGCGGTTGAAATAGCTGGCTTGATAGGCCCCAAGGCATTGAAGCTCATTCGAAAAATAGGCTCCATAGCTGCTCAACGCCATGACGAACCGCGCGAGACCAGCTGGCTTTTCCAACGTGTGTCGATGGCAGTCGTCTGTGGCAATACGTTCTCCATAATGACGGCGGGAACAGACAGAGTTGTCCGTTAAATCTTTTTTTAATTTGTTTTATTTTTTATTATTCAACGGTCGTATTATAAAATTTAAATAACAGTAAAAAAAACATTTGAATATTAAAAAATATAAGTTGATTCCAAAATCTGTAGCATGAGATCGCGTTGTCGCGGGTTTGCGTTCGAATCCAAGTAAGACTCTACCTCGCATGTTGTTACTAACACGAACACGTCTACCTACCTCGAAGAGATGAGGATTCTTCTGAACTTGAAGGCGAAATTGGATTAAATTGGATTAAATTGGATTAAAGTGAAGGAAAAATAAACACTGTATCGATCTCACATGATTATCTTTTATCTTGATGGCACCAATTCTTTTGGTGCTTTTTTTTTCAACAAAGGCCCAGAGGATCCATCTCTCAGATATCAGATATTATCACCTTGCAACCAAAAGAGAAAGTCAGTGTTTCTGGTTTTAGCAGGGTATTCCCAAGAAATGCTACATTTACAAAATGACCTGGTGTCACGAGGTTTCACGGATAAATGTCCATGTTATAAAAAGAAATATTTTGTTATATTTTACACATCGAAAGGATTTCAATAAATAACCACTTCTTCCCCGATGGTCTAATTATGTGTAAAGTGTTGTCATTGGTAGTCTGGTCAGGGAAACTCAAGATTATGCCTTTCAGAAAGTCATTGGTGCGAGATATTATACAGCTGGCGGGCAGCCAACATCAAAAAGCAATTCCTTAAATCTATTTAAGTAGTGCCCTTACGCTGGCTACGGCTCCAGCTGTCTCTGCTCGGGCTCCACATATCGCATTGCTACTTACTCGGCCAATTTGCAATATGTGGATTAGACTTAGAGCACGAACACCCGAAGTGGCGTCACTCACTTCACCCAACGCTATTTTACCCATAGTTGGGTGAAGTGATGGATTCATACTTTTCCGAAAGGTATTAGTGCCAAGTGAATAAAGACTGTCCCAGCCGGAGTTTGATTTCGGCTCGTCGAGCCCATTCTGTTACTTGCTTTGCCATCTCGCACCTCCATATTGAGAATAGAATTTGTAAAATATGTATATGCCTTAGAGGAAACACTGAATTGCAAGTAAGAAACGGTTTTTGATTTTACTAGATTTGCATCCAAAAGTTCCTTCTCTTGTCTCACCCCAAGTGACTTGGCTAGTTCACTGCTCTGGTGCTTCCATACAAGCACGTCTTTGTGGCATGCTCGGGTATCGTGCTGGGAGAAGTTGCACATGATATCTTGGCCAGCTGGTCGGGGGGCGATCACCATTAGCATGCTCAGGATTCGTCCTGGGAAGCTTTTGGGATCTCCACCCCTTACCCTCCCCTTTATCCCGGTCCACGTGGCATTTGTCAGAGTGACAGGGATTTGGGATTATACCCCCTAAAGTCTCTAGTCACGGGGACATGGGATCCCATCCCTCCCCACCCCCTACTGAATTCGGCACTAAATGACCCACCAAGGGTCGATGTGCCGTTAAACAAAACATTCAATCAATCAATCAACATCTTGGTTTTGTTATTCTCTACTAGTTTGCTAATTTGTAATGATTTCCTGAGAATCAGCATAGTAACATAGTAACATTGGCGCTTACAAGTAGAATTTAACCATTTAAAATTTAAATCTTGCAATTTGTTACCTTAAATTTCTTCGAACGAGTTCCGGCACTCAGTCTGTATGTTATGAATTGAAAATTAAGAATTGCCATATTTCGGCATATAAGACGCACTAGCATATAATACGCACCCTAAATTTAGCATGAAATATGTTAGGAAAAGAAATTAGGGAAACATTTTCTACTACCTGCCCCGTCCTCCGCTGGGGGAGAATCTTGATCCAAGATTTGATACCGAACACCGTGTAAGACGTAGGTGATTTTGAAGCTCAGAATTTGAAGGGAAAAAATAAGTTATATAAGTTGCAAAATTGCGGTAAGTAATTTTAGGTGCTCATGAATTGATGCTAGTGTCACGAACAGAATAATAATAGGATCGAACTCACAACTCTAGATGAGCTTGCTAACCATCGCGTTATCATAGGTGCCTAGTATTAGTCTGGTACAAGTTTGGGGCATCCAGTGAGATTCAAACGCACTACACTGTAGCAGTGGTCTACTAGACTAACAAAGTAACCATTACCCCTACGGTGAGATACCCAGGTGCCAATATAAAATCAGCCGAAAAATATTGCAGAGTTATGAACTGGTAATAGATGTTGTCTATAGTTTTGAGAAGGGTCATTATTATTATTCAGAGAGTTTTTCGGGCGATTGAAATCCTTCTTGTTGTTTGTGTTTATTAACACGACGTTTCAGCCGATGCATTCTCCGGGTTTCTTCAGAATGTAATGTTGGTAAATAGAAATGTTTTCTCCAATGGTAGCAACTCTTATAACATAGGATTCGGGTGTTTTCCTTTCCTTTCCTTTCATTTCCTTTCCTTTCATTTCATTTCCTTTCATTTCATTTCCTTTCATTTCATTTCATTTCCTTTCATTTTATTTCCTTTCATATCCTTTCCTTTCATTTCCTTTCATTTCCTTTCCTTTCATTTCATTTCCTTTCCTTTCATTTCATTTCATTTCATTTCCTTTCATTTCATTTCCTTTACTTTCCTTTCCTTTCATTTCCTTTCCTTGTTAAGCCTGGATCTCCATACATTGTTCCTGTTGAGCAGCGGGAGCCACATCGTGTTGAAAGAATTTGTTTACCACCATCATATTCGGATAATACACCTGAAGAGGGCTGTAGAATGGATCTGTCGAAACGTCATGTTAACAACACAAACAACAAGAATAATTTCAATCGTCCGAAAAACTCTTTGAATGGTAATATTGTTACGACTCGAGTTATAATATACTGAACTGTTTGATGGGTCATGAAATGATCAGTTACGGCACCAATATATAAATATAAGTATAATATTACGGAAAGTTCATGGAACGGCCAGTGATCTTCGGTTAATGGTAGGGATGTCGAAGCACAACTCAGGCTTCTGTCGTTGTGGTTGTGAGTTCTAGCTTTATTTGGAATGATGGTTGGGAATAGAAAGGTCGAACTAGGGGCGAGGTTTCCTTATTTCAAATCGCCTGGCCACTACCGACAGCACGGAAAGGTAGGACAGCAGTTTCCGAGCGAAATCTCCTTCTCCATGTTGTATGCTTGCTGGTCGCTTTATATAGATTTCCATCGTTAAAGCCACTTAATCCTTACTTGTACTAAAATGATGTGATTATATTACATGATTTGTCTTCATTCGACCACGTGTAACTCTGACGTGTCGTTTTTTTTATCTCAACACTATGACTTTCTATGGTGAAGCCACACTGCTGAATATATTACAATATATTGGAGCGGGGTACTGTATATGTGCAAAGAAAACTTTAAAGCGTGCTTAATTTGCAAGTCATTTATAGCCATTTCTATCCTTGTGAGGTACACCATAAATCTAGGTTTGAGCGAAATTTTTATCACCCAAGAAATATCTACTCGATTGTCTTGGCAGTGATTAAACATCATTCGAGTCGCAGAAGATCCTGGGTTCGATTCCCGGTATGAGCGAAGAGTGTGGAAAACTCTTAATTAGGACAGATTTCCCCGTGTACTCAGCAGCTAATTGAGTACACTACAAGCTGTGTGATTATGATGAAGGTATCCCTTCGATGGACTTGCATCCAGCCAAGGGGATGATCATAAAAACTTGTAGGAATAAAGTCTTGGTCTCGACGAGATTTGCTACTTGCAAGGATCACTAAGCTGACTACATTGGGAGTTGTCTCTTAAGAGACGAGACGCTTTACCCCCGAGTCTTTGTGGGTATTTACTAAGCTTAGTCAAGTCTGGCACAAGGACGCAATAGTGTGGCATTCAGTGATGATGAAACTTTCTAGTAGTAATTTATAAGCTGATCTTGCTAACTATCGCCGATCAGCAGATTCCCTTTGAATGCTTCCTAATCCCAGATACAGGTATTTGGAATTAGGAAGAAAATGGTAATCATATATATATAAGAGCCGTGTCTGACAAGTATCAAACCCTCTCCCTTTCTACACTCTTATTAAACTACCTAACTTTCTTTTCTCCCGTCTCCCTCTTCTCTTATTAAACTGCATATCTTCCTTTTCTCACCTCTCCTTCCCAGAACTCTTATCAAATTACCTAACTTTCTTTTCTCTCCTCTCCCTTCCTCCCTTCCTGCCGTCCCCCATCAAACTACTGTGTCTATCACACTATCATAGTATCAGTAGCAACCATCAGCGAAGCGATGGGTCATGGACTAGTTCTTAATAATAATGTTTTCTTTTTTTTTTAAATTTAGCTCTTGGGCAGCATGTTCCTGTTCAGCCTGTCGCTTGCCGATCTGCAAGTGCAAATTGTACCTCTCTGACGCCTCTGGGTGGAACATACAGGCCCTGGAACCTGAAGAAGACATCATGGAGCAATGACCAATATGGTTTAATGTCTGACGACTCGCTTCGGCTGGTCCAGGCCAGCCAAGTTCGATCCCATGATATACCAGGACGAGATCACCCCTACTTACACTATAGGGCAGCTTATTACAGTGAATTAAAATGGCAGAATGGTGAGTATAAAATAAATTCATATCTATAATTATTCAATAAGCTTTGCTCGATTTGGCACAAGGCTGTTGCATTGGAGCACTCAACGGAGATCGAAATGATTAGACTAGTGAATTTTTCTACATGACTAGCTTGCTCACTATCACGCTACGGTAGGCACCAATTATTTGATATTTATAAGAATCAATCACTGTTCCTTTTCAAAGATTTATTGCGTAATTTCAACTAAAATAATCCATTCATATCAAATGCAATATGTAAGCAGCAGAGATGGTAGGCAATACAAATGTAAATAATAATACAGGGAAATACTCTAAAGCAGCATTAAAACTAATCAAACAAAGAAGAAATATGGAGATAAAAATTAAAGAGGACGAAAGCAAAAAGCAGAACTTAACAAAGTAATAAATGGTGAAGAATTTAAACACGCCCGATCCGCAGACCATACCGGCAAGCAACAGCTGCCTGCACTAAAGCATAAAAACGGCAAAATTATTTTTTTAAATAGGGACAAATTGACAAAAGTAACGAAAGAATACTATGAAAATCTGTACGCCTCAAAAATAGAAATACCACAAACTAACAAACCTATAGATACTAGTGATATCCCAGACATAACAGTAGGCGAAATAGTGTTTACATTATGAAATATGAAACTCAGTAAAGCCCCAGGCGAGGATGGCATAACGAGAGACCTTGCACAAAGGACTAGCACAGCTATTCTCATAATGCATACGAGAAAGATAAGTTCCCAAAGACTTCTGTCTAGGAATAGTAATCCTACTACTCAAGAAAGCAGATAAGCACGACCTTGGTAACTACCGCCCTATTACACTATTACCCAACATATATAAACTATTCACAAAAATAAGCACAAACAGATTAACAGGCACTCTAGATGAAAATCAACCAGGCTTCAGAAGCTGCTACTCAACAATAGAACACCTACATGCAATAAATCAACTAATCGAAACGTCCTTAGAATACAACAAACCATTCTGTTTGGCCTTTGTAGATCATGAGAAAGCATTTGACTCGGTAGAACACACGGCAGTCTTCAGCTCAATGCGGGAACAAGACGTTAACGAAAGATTACATACATATTTTCCAAAACATATACGAAAACGGCACTGCAATACTTAGACTACATACATATACAAACAAGATAAAGATAGCAAAGGGGGTAAGACAAGCGGAAACAATATCGCCTAAACTATTTACAGCGAGCCTTGAAAGCATCTTTCGGAAAACTGATTGGCAAGGAATGGGAATAAACGTAGATGGAGAATACTTAAGCCACTTAAGATTTGCCGATGACATTTCTATGGCGTCGGAAGCATCCGAAGATTTACAAAACATATTAACCGATCTAAATAGGGAAAGTAAAAAAATTAAGCTTAAAGATGAACAGAACAAAGTAATGTTCAACGATAAAGTCACCAAAAAGATAGAAGGAGATACTCTAGAAGAGGTTGATGAATACATATATCTAGGACAGGTAATAAAGTTAGAGAAAGGCCATGACAGCGAAATAAAACGACGCATAACGATAGTTTGGAAAGCATCCGGTATGAATAGTCGATGTGCTTAAAGCGTAAAGTATACAACGGTTGCATAATACCAGCCATGACTTACGGATGCGAAACATGGAAATTAACAAAACGAACTGAAAACCAACTTAGAATAGCACAGAGCCGTGGAAAGAGCAATGCTAGGAATAACTCTAAGAGATAGAAAAAGATCAACTTGGATCAGAGGGAGGACTAGAGTGAAAGATATCATACAAATAATTAAGCAGAAAAAATAGAGATGGGCTGGCCACCTAGCAAGAAGAGATGAGTAGGAAAAGACCAAACACAAGATAGAGTGACGAGATAGAAAAGTTTGCTGGTAGGACGTGGCAGAGGTTAGCACAATCTAGGTATAGCAAAAAACTACTGACCCACAAAGGGGTACAAGTATGTTTCGTCCTAATAGAACTCTTCAGTGCGTGGTAAATTCAAGATAGGATTTCCTTTTATACTCCGGAATATGTTGTATATTGGACGCTAGGAGTTTTCAAAAAAATCGAATACAAGTTATCTCCCTTATCAGTTTGTATATTCTTTTTCTTTTAATCAAAAATAATATAGTTAGTTAATAATTTTCATTAATTAAAAAGTTCTAGTTATTATATAGGTTCATAAAATGTCAATTTATATTATAATTATATGACTACTAATATAATTATATATATTGAGTTATATTGAAATTAAAACCAGATTAATATTAGTTAAAAAAAAGATTTTCTTTAAAAGAACATTTATTTAACGGTAGTAGTCAGTTACTTCCCTTAGTTATTTAAAGCTATTTTAGTGTTTATATTTAAAATTAAAATTTTTTTTTAAAAACCGCTTCAAGGCCAATCTTAAGGAGAAATTATAAAATAACCGAGATACTGGTAAATTCTTAAAGCATTTCTAAATATTAATAAAGATGTCATGGTGTTATATTTCAAATTGGAAAATTAGGGACCAATACATTTCTTATTATGATAATACAAAAATATTGCTCTCATAGTCCCTAACACTCAACAATATGAAGAGAACAATATTTTTCATATATCTAAAAGAAAAACATTCAAAGCAATATCCCTAATTTGCCATTAGACCTTGACTCAGTATAAATCTTAGTTTCATTCTTTAAGCCTCAGTTGGTCATATAGTTATGTTATACTTAACAATTACCATATAATTCAAACTCATTATTGTTATGGTTTATTTATAATTGTATTACTATATAAAAAGATTCAGAGTAAATTTGATACTATGACTACATTTGCTATTAATTTCAGATCTAATATTCAATAAGTTATTTTGATCATAAAAGTTAATAATATTACATTTTTCCTGAAGGCATAAATAGAACCTATGCTCTTGCAATAATTAGTACATTTTATAATTTTCCATTTCACAGTAGGTGTTTTATTATTCTCTTTGGGGTTCCAAAAATACTTTTATAGGGAAGTACTATTCTTATATTTTTCATTTGAAAAAGGAGATGTATGGTTGGCTAGTCTAGATTTAAAGCCTGTCTTAGAAATATCTATATAATATTTGATGTCATTGGAGTTTTCTATAGTCGATATTTCCGATTTATGTGTAAACTATATTTGATTTCAAACATCTATTTTGCAGTGAGCAACTAGTTGTAGTTTTACAATTACATTCTACATTTGATTTGGTTGTTTTATTATTATGTCTATTTTTTATTTTGTTGTGTATTTTTATTATTTTTTCAATATTGTTCATACAGCTGTAACTTAATTTGAACGTATTTCTATTGTTTTTCTAAGTTTCGTGTAATTTGCTGTTTGGGGGAATTCTTAGTTTTTATATTTGCATTAAATGCTGGTGTGAACCAAGTAATGTTTCTTGTTCTTTTTTATTATTATTATTAGTAGTAGTAGTAGTAGTAGTAGTAGTAGTAGTAGTAGTAGTAGTAATTCTTTTTTCATTTTTCATCATATATTAAATTACTGTTTTTGAAGCCACTAGCTTTAAGAGCGTTTTTGTATTAAAACATTATTAAATACTTCTCTATTAGAGGTGTTTTGAATTAATCTAAGTTTAATTGAATTTGGAATTTGTTTCAATACATTTGGATGATGGTTAGATTTAGTATTAACATATATTGGGGTTATTATTTGCTTTTATAAAGGGTTCATAGGTCTCATTATTGAGGTTACAGGTAACATCAAGAAAATGAACTAACTTGATATTAGCCTTAATCTCAATTTTGAACCCCATACTTTTCATATTTTTAATGATTTCTTTTCTAACCTTATCGCACTTGTGACCATTGCTATTTTTTATAATTAAGAGGACATCATCTCTATGCAACCCTATATTGTCCGAGTCAATAGATCTGATTAAATTGTAGAAAATATACAGACCTATAAGGTCTGACATTTGAGCCGAATCAAAGGCCCTCATAACCACATCAAATGTAGAATTGTTCACTTTTTTATCCATTGATCGTCATTGTTGTATAAGATAGTTTTTCTACAATGTTTAAGGATGTTAATATCAGATGGGTTAATATCAGTATACATTTCCGCAAATTCCATAGCTTCATAAAATATCCTCTCATTAATAGATGGGTAGAAGTCTTTAATGTCAAATTGAATAAAGGTAGTATTGTTTTTTTTTGCTTCCAGATGAATTCTAAGGACGTACTAGTACATGCAGACAAAACATTTACAAAGTAAATACTGACATATACAACACAATACTAAAGCAAAACATCACAAAAAGCTACACAAAAGATGAGAAAAATAAAAACAAATAAGAAGAAATAATCAACAAAGAAGCCGGAAATATCAATGATAATCTTAATATAAGCGATAGAGTTGGAATCGTGGAGGAAAGGGAGGCCTATATTTTATTCAAGGACCACAAACCAGATTGTCCTAATAAACATACAGCTAGACTGATTAACCCTACCAAATCGGAAATCGGAAAAATCAGCAAAAATATATTGTAAGGAATAAACTATGAAGTTAAAAATAAACTGCAACTAAACCAATGGATCAATACTGATGATGCTATCAATTGGTTCAACGATAGCAAAGGAACAAACAATACTACCTTTATTCAATTTGACATCATAGATGTCTACCCTTCTATTAATGAGAGGATATTTTATGAAGCTATAGGAATCTCAATGGAGCTTCCCGAAAAATCCAACATGGCGTTCAAGATGGCCGTAGTATTTAGACAAAATATAGAAATAGTCATAAAATTGCAACCAAACTTTATATGAATATGGGTTGAGGGTCTATTTCTATGTTTCGGACTGTTGGAACATTGATTAAAACCCATCCTGATGTGATATTTTTGCAGGATAGGATCACAAATTCAACATGGCTTCCAAGATGGCTGTCGTATCTGGTAGTCCAAGAACTGTAGCAGAAATACTATAGTCAGCTTTAAGATCAATCCTAACAAGCTGTTTATTTCGTCAGTGATATCTGTTGGTTTATGGAATAACATACTAAACATCCCCTAAAATCCCAGTGGTGCTTTTTGAGATATTTACAAAAGAGTTGAGATTTGATGACCGTAGTGCGCATGATAAATTGGAGCATCGTGACAGTAGCAAACAAGCTTGTAAGTTTCGGAAAATCAACTCAAATTAAAGTGTATTGCAATTCAAGTCAAAGTATATTGCATGTATTCAGACTTATAGTCTAGGTGCTGTTCTCACAATATGATATGCATAGGTGTGTATGTTCTAGCACAACCAGGGTACACTGGTGACATCACTGCTGTGAAAACCAGAATGGTGTTTTGCAATAGCTTCCATTGTTTTCTGTTGAGGTAGTGTTCCAAATCCGCCCCAGATTATGTAAGACAACCGTACCTGAATTTACAGAATGTGACAACGCGGGTAGGGCCGAGCTAAGAGTGACGGGGCTGAAGACACCCGAAGGGTGTACAGATCGTACGGGACCCAAGTGATGTAAGATGGACGATCGGGCAAGGTGTAGACTACTCTAGCTGGATCTTGTTGTATGCCATACAGCAATAGTGTGTATTAATGGTCCAGGTGGTAAAAGCATAGACCCTCGACCCGTCCCATAATATATTGCTATAAATTGTCCATATACCTGCGTTTTGTCATATTTATTCTTTAACCTATTTTTAGTTAAAAATTCTATATCATTGATCATAAACTTGTCATATTGTAGAGTTTGCCCCATGAGATAAAACTAGAATTGCAACTGATCTATATATCTTCTGTGGTGAGGATGTGTCCTCTGTGGTGGGGATGTGTCCTCATCGACCCAGGTATCAATTAGAAGGTCTGTCGACTCTTATAAGTGCTAGCTGTTCTGTTGTATTGGAGTGTAAGGTTACCCCTTTCTTTGTTCATGAAAAGTGCAGGAAATATTATATCCAGAAGTCAAGTAAAGGAGTTTCAAGAGGTAAGGGGTAGGAGAAGAGGGTTGCTCTACCTCCAAGGCAAGCACATTACGATCAGTTACACCACCATTCAAGATTTCTTATTCTGTTCAAAAAACATAATGTTATTTTTAAAAAGCACACGACAGAAATTATAAGTGGGGTATAAAAGTAGAAATGAAGATCCAGGTGGCTCATGATTTAGCAGAAGAAGGAAGTCGCAAATGTGCCCAGTTGTTTTACCTAGACTCCAACATTGAAAAGGGTTTGAATGCCACAAAGTCTAACAATGCCAGGTGAATTGATTTCACAAAGCCAGAGAATTTGAAGAATTATGTCAGTATCTGGAAAATTACAGAGTCTGTCAGTATTCATCACAGTAAATCACTTCTCTGTCCAATGACTCTCTTTCAGAAGAGGGTTATGGTTTTCAACATCTTAAAAAGGAACTAGAAGACCACTTGGGAGACAATCTTATTTTAACTGGAAAGCAAGGGAAAGAATTTGTATTTAGTTTCCGTGATACTAATCACAAGATTTTCCATCGAAAATGGGAATCAGA
>VCCN01004469.1:3586786-3598683 GCA_006491835.1 Architeuthis dux | reverse complement strand
ACCTTCAATGAAGAAATCTTCCGATATACCTTATCGCTACATTTTTATTAATTTAGGAGTTAATTAAGAAAGAAGTAACGTTTCGAGCGATCCAGAGCCCGAAAATGTAGAAGATGGTAATTTAGTCTGAGTCGCCGGGTGTTTTGTTGTTGAGAGGTGCGTCCGAAGTGTTATAAATATTCATCAATGACTACATAAAATGTCTTGAGACAGATCAAAACTCTCATTAAATATAGAAAGAAAAGGTTATCTTATCCTAAGGCTATCCTGAGTTGTATATTAGACATCCCCAAAAGTCAATAGATGATATCCTCCTCTCTGCTGATAACTGTGTACCGTATATTTCCTGATGTTGGTGATCCCCAACCCGGTATATTCATTGTTGTATGTGTCTTAGTCAAAGGAGATAAAAATTATCAGAAATAGTGAATTATTTTCTCCATATCTTGTTTGTGTATTTACATATCTCCTTTTATTGAGGAAACCATTCCAATTACTGTAGACCCGAATTACAAACAGTAATTCTATTAATTTATTGAAAACAATTGAAGGTGTTACAATGAAATGAATTCCTAAATGAATTCCCAGCGGTAATTATTATTATTGATTTATTATTAAATAAACTATATTTTTGTATAGAGGGGGCCCCCTGCTAGGGGTAATTCCCCTCATTTGCCTCCTTCTAAAACAGGCCCTGTTCATATATGTATAAACTAACTGGAGGAAAAGATCAATATTCAACCTTCAAAATCTCCTGTCTACTCAACAAGGAATGGCCAGATTACAAACACCAAAAATATAGTCAAATGTGAGTTTACCTATTGGTTCTCACACCCACAATTTCAACCATGCAAATGGAAAGATAACAACAGACAATATAATAAAATAAATCAATGTTTATTTACAAATATCCTTAAACAACTTAAGGTAGAAAAAGCAAGGCAGCAACTTGCTCTGAAATGATTGGCTAAATCCTTTCAGCCAATCAAATCAGATCATACTGAACAAGGTTATTCTTATATTTCTACCTTTAAATTATAAGAAGTTTTAAATGCTGTTTTATTTTCTCTGCCACTGTTTCGATTACTGGTCGCTTTTTTTCCAGTTGACAATGACAGTGATTGCTTGACTGAATCCATCATGCAAAATAAAATAACTTTTATTAATCCATCATTAAAAAGGAAAATAAGATGCTGAACATTTTTTGGTAAAGGCTCGGAGACAGCTACATGAGTTGTACTCACTTTCTGTTTTGTGTTACTGAATGAAATGTTTGTTTCTGTGCTTTGTTTTTTCTTTCTTTCTGTCGCTTGTTTTATCTGCAACAATAAAACAGATATAAATATGAATAAAATATGCAGTGAATACACGTTTTAAAAAATAACAAAACCTTTTAAAGAACAGAGAAAACAAATACAAAAAACAAAACACTATACAAATAGATTTTCATGACAGCAGACAATATGGGAAACACGTAAGCAAGCCAATCTAAAAACTAAAATACAAAACAAGAAAGCATTTCACATGTGATATAGTCATACAATCTCAAGAATGAACTCTCGAATACATTATGAACAAACCGAACTCAGTACAGAAGACCATTCCAACCATGTATATAAAGTAAATAAATCCTTTGTTATTGTAAATTGCACGGCATATTCAATTTTATAATTTCAACACATAATAGCATTGTATATTTTAAATGTCATAGTTCACCATTTGTATACATACTCACCTTCCTTTATTCGGTTCTCGGTCGTTTCAGCGAACGACGAGTCGCCGACACTCAGTCAGCCGACAGCAGCTTCGTCCTGCGTCGATTGGGAGGCAACCTGTTTGACGAACATCACGTTTGCCGACTTTGCTTTTCGCCGACAGCCTTTTCGCCGAATACTGTTTTTATTCTAGGATTTAGAGTGAATGAAAACTAATTGTCTTCGAACAGCAGTTTCGTCTTTCGGAAGCCTACTATATTTTTGAAAGATTTCGAAAACGTTCTTGACAGAACAGCTTAATTGTTCTGTTGAGGAGAGAGAGACACATCCTTCGAAGAAGTCATTTGTTGTTGTTATTGACAACATGTAAAATAAAACATCTAAAAATCTGCCTTACAAATAAGCTTAATTAATCTAGGCTTATATAATCTTAAGAATGATAAAAGGATTTCTTTTCGGCAGAAAATCGACACCTGATGAAAAAGAACTTGCATATAAAAGTTCCTTTCAAAGAAAGGGCTGAGAACCTAAAAGTTTAAAAAAATGATTTCGAACCAATGCGATATTCTACTTAATAATTAATGAAAATTTGTTTTCCGTTTGACTGAAATTTAGGCTGTTTGTCTTTCTAGCAAAGCCAAGAAAAAACTCCAGAACTAATTACGTTTTTAAAATAAGGTGTCGATGTCTGCTGGATTATTTCTCTGATCAGTCGTAAAATTCATTTTATAATATATGTTTTTGATCGTCCTGTTCTTCCAGTGTTGTTATTTAAAATTATTTTTCAGAAATTTCAGTTCTTTTCGTTTTTTAACCTCTAAATGGTAAAAAAAACAAAAAAGTATTCGGCGAAAAGCCAAGTCGGCAAAAGTAATGTTCGTCAAACAGGTTGTCTCCGAATCGTCCGCAGGACGAAAATGCTGTCGGCTGACTGTGTGTCGGCGGCACGTCGTTCGACGAAACGACCGGACACGATAAAACCAACGTAGGATCCTCTACAGAATAGTTACGTATTTCCCACTAGTGACAGAGTTCGGTGGATAAGCCCACGTAGAAGCAATGATTTTGAATGCTAATTTTCTAGACAGGCAGGTCCACCCGACTGTAAGGTTGTTCTAACACAATATTGCTGACCTTTTTTTCACCTTATAGCATTGTACCGTAGTCAACTAAGCTTTGTAAATATCCGGAACGATTTAGAGTTTACGGAAATATCAATAACACTCTGCCCTTTTAATGAACCTTAGAATTTACACCGAAGTATATAATAGGGTGGATCAACAAGTCCGTGGCCTGACAGATAGTACTTAGCTGAATTTCGACCTGTTCAATCTATGTGATTGATATTCACCACTGAATTAAGTGCTTTGACAAGGGGAGATTATGTTGAAAAATAAATATTTGTTGTGTAAAATAAATGTTTTTTCATCACTAGGCTACAGACTTATTGATGTGCCTATGGGTTTTTTTTAATTGTTGTAAATGTAGATTCATTGGGTTTTTTTAAAGAAACTGTGAATATAAATATAGTTGTTGGATTGTTTAATAGTCACGGTACTTATTGATTATATGTTAACGATCTACATTTTTTTCAAAATGGTGGGAGGTTACATATTTCTGCGGTACGTCTCATGGAAATATGACTAAATTGTATTCTGAATGTAATTAATGAACTCATACATTACATCAGCAATAGAATGTTTAACTAGTAAGATCAGTAATATTATACTGATTTATTTTTTCATTAGATGAAGCATGGTCAACCATTATTTGTTTGCTAGTATTTTCTTTCATCTTAAATTTTGAGTTGCTTTTTTATCGCAACTTACTCGGACTGTCAATCTACGGCAGTGAGTAAACAGCACAGGTCGGAAATAAAGAATGAAGAATAAGCTCTAGGCGAGATTCGAACTCGCGTTCATTTTGCCTCGGGAAGCTGCCAATATACGGCTGAGCTATTATAGCTCTTACAGCTGGCAGAAGATCAAATCTAAACCTAAGTAAGCTCAGCTCCTTGTCTTCAAAATCACGACAATTAAGGAGAGAAAAAGACTAGGAAGCGTACCAGCTACATCAAAATATACTACTATAGGGAGAAGGGCGTCTATACCAACAATATACAAGCAACCTGTTACGCATAAGTATTCGAAAGCGTACGCGTAGAAATAGAAAACTTTACACTAGATGAATAATATACTTAATCTTCTTTATACTAAACATAAAGTAGTGAACCTGTGCCACTTAACTGTAAATAGATAAAAAAAAACCAGCGTAGGATCCTCTACAGAATTGTTACGTATTCCCACTAGTGCCAGAATTCGATGGACAGGCCCATGTACAAGCAGGGATTTTGAATGCTAGTTTTCTAGACAGGCAGCTGGAAAGTGGAATAAGCAAATGAAGAAAAAGAGGGTGTAAGAGAAAGAAAACTAAACACGAAGAAAGATTGTCCCTGAGACAATAAAAGGATAACTGATGGCGAGTAAATGGAAGAGAAGAGAGGAAAATACTGATAAATAGAGAGAAATCAACAGAGGAAAATGAAAGTTAATAGAGGGAGGGTCTGAAAAGAACAGAAAAGAAAAGAAAGAGCAACAGTTGCGATAAGTTAGGATGCAATGGGAAATTTATACTACAACAATCTGGGCCAATTCTTTGGTTGTTGGCCAAATAAATGAAAATAACCAGTTTAGAACAGAGGCCCGATGTAAGTAGATAAACAGACGATAAGAAGAATGTAGAATGAAATGACTTTTCATTTTTATTCTTATTTTTATAACTACTTTTTACCTTCATCTTAATTTATTAGATGTGTTTTATTGCAACTTTTGCTCAGATTGATTACCCTTCGGTAGTGAGCAACAGCGTCGATCGTAAAATAAAGAATAAGCCGTAAATAAATTTTTTAAAAATGAACTTTTCATTTGTTTCACTTTTTGAAGCTTCGTGTTTTAAATCACGTCCCACTTTTTTTAGTGTTGGTATCTACGTGGTGGGTCTTTTTTTGTTTTTGTTTTTGTACCACCTTTTTAATCTTTCAGGGTTTTTATTCTGTCCCACCATTTTGTTTAATACCCAGGCTGATCAATGGACGACAGAGTAGTTCAAAGTGGAAGAAAAGGAAATGTGCCTCAAAGAGTTGATATATCTGCCTTCCACTTGATTAATATATAAATTATTTTGTATCGGTATATATCTATCTATTAGGATGTATTAAACAAATACGTCAAAACTGTCATTCACTCTAATGATTACATATATAACGGGTAGGATTTATCAAACAAATACTTCAAAACATTCATTCACTCTAATGATTACATATATAACGGGTAGGTTTTATCAAACAAAACTTTCATTCACTCTAATGACTACATATATATCAAGTCGGATTTATCAAACAAATCCGTCAAAATATTCATTCACTCTAATGATTATATAAATAGTGACAGCTAACTTTGGCGGTAGGGGGGGAATAATGAAACAACAAGCCTGGCTGCTCCAGAGTCAGACTATGCTCCTACTTCTACTTCTCGCGTAATTCTTCTGTAAATCTTGGAGGTATGACTTGTCAGTTTAGCGCAGGTGGTAACACGCCAGGCTAGCGATCACTGGGTCATTTTAAATCACGGTAGGGGAATGGGGATTTTACATATCGGTTTACTCCCCTATTGTTGGTGAGGATTGTTCTTGTTCTTGTTCTTGCTACATAGGAAAGTAAAGTCAACTCTGACTTTGTCCTGGAGTTTGACAATAATCGCGTTTGTATTTTAATTCCGGTTGCATTTGAACCCGATATACAAAGGCAAGATTTATTTTCTTGTCGATGGGCACTGACTTTACCGCTACCCTACCGCTCTCTTGCTTAGGTTTAGTCATTATCTGCACTTACAAACTAAATATTTCTGCCGGTAAGATAAAGAAAATTGACGATTAATCAGTTGATTTTGACATTTTCTATCTAAAACTTCTATAGACGTAGGTACATCAACAATGTCCGCAGCCTAGTGATGACAAAGCGTTTTATTTACACAACAAATATTTATTTTTACCATAATCTCCGTCTTTGTAAATACACTCAATTCAGTGGTGAATAGTATTTACATAGATCAAATTTCAGTTAATATCTACATGTTAGGCTACGGACTTATCGATCGACCCTCGTAGATAGATAGATAGATAGATAGATAGATAGATAGATAGATAGATAGATAGATAGATAGATAAGAGAGACCAGAGTTGAAGACATTTATTTGGTTATCTGATCTGTAGGAAGTCTGGCAGAGAAAGGCTTGAAAAATCTGATACTGATATAAACCTGTACTTAGATCATGCATAGTCTACATAACTGGTCTCTTCCTTCCTTTTCGAGTGCGCCTAAATACATATATATCCGAGTATCAAGTATCCATATGTTTATGCTATCAGATTTCTCATGTGACTTTCACGTACAAGCAAAGAATTCGCTTCTTATGATAAGCGAGTATCTCATACTTGAAAATGTAGGTGTGTTTATATTCTTTCTTTAAGTATGTTCATGACAATTCGATCTTATATGAGTCACGCTGTGTTGTGACCCCGGTTTTGAAGAATCAGGTCACCGTACCTTAATTCGCATATTGTTGATGTCAAATTTGCTTTTCGTATATCCGAATCTTAATTTGAATCAATAATGTCATTTTGTCAACTTTCATTGTCGTATCTCTCAGAAGTTTATCGGGAATTCCATTGGAGGTAAATATCGGAATACTCCAGCTTGTTAGAACCTGAAGATTAAGTTTTAAGTAATCAGGCGACTACTACTGTTGTTCCAAGAGAAATATCACCAGCATCCATAAGCTTTTTAAATGAGAATAAGAATGTTGTAAATCCCCAAACCTAAAGCTGTCGACAGAGAAAGTATTGAAGTCCCTTCTAAAAGTGTGATGTATTAGATGATTGATCTAAACAAAAACAGATCTAATAATCATCCCATAAAACGATATGTAAACCTATAACCTCAAGAAGAGTCATGGACATTCCAAGTTTTCCTTGATGTTGTCAACACAAATTTTCGGTCGATTCATTCTTCAGTGCTCTTCAGGTGTTTAATTCAGGAAAAGAAGAAAACTTTTTTTTTCACGTTATTATTGGAGTTTTTTTTTAGCCCTTAACAGCAATGGTGTCTACCCAAAAAGTTAAACTAATTTTTTAGTAGGATTTCAAATTAGGTCATAATGATGCTGCTCATGCTGCTGATAACACTAACAAAGCATTTGGAATGGACACTACTACTGTGCGAACTGTTCAGCGTTGATTCAATGGGGTTAGTTCTGGAAATATGGATACCAATACTAAACCTCGACGGAGAGACTCCGTAAGTACCTCCAGACCTTCGACACACGCCAACAACAACTCAACTCCACAACCACCACCGAGAACGTGACACTGTTCGATACCACCGAAAGCGACAACGGTTTCCGATTCACACAATAGCAGTTCGATTTGGCGAACGTGATAACGTGCTAACTCAACAACAGGTTGGAAAGACATAAGCTAGAACCCCTTCTTTTTCAATACTGGGACACAAAGGAACATCAAATTAGTGTAATCCACACATGTAATAATTAGCAATGTGCATATGTCGTCTGTCACGGTAAGGTACGCAACTGACGTAGTAAGATAGAATTTTATTTTCTAATGACGTAACAAAGATGCTGAATTTAAAGAATAATACAAAATATGAAAAGTAATAAAAACAAAACAAAACAAAAAAAATACATCAACAGGACGCTATTCTCCAAGCTCATTGCAATGTAAATCCACGTTTATAAAATGCTATGTGTATCCATATATTTCATATAAGCCCTCATTTTTGACGGCACGGGTAAACTAGTAATAACAATAAGAGATAAATTGGCGCTTACCGTAGCGCAATGGGTAGCAAGCTTGTTTCGCAGACCATCTCATTAGTGTAGCGAGTTTGGTCCTCACTGGGTGCCCCATTACTGTGGCCTTGTGCAAGACTAAGCCAAGCTTAGTAAATATCTGGACACCCACCGTGACGCGATGGGTAGCAAGCTCGTTTCGCAGACCACTTCACTAATATAGTGGGTACGATCTTCACTGGGTGCCCCATTACTGTAGCCTTGTGCCAGAATAGGCCTAGCTTAGATAATAGCTATAACAGGTAACTTCTTAGGAAATATTTCGGCCGGGGTTAATATTAAAGTCAAGCAACTAAACCAGGGGTCGGCAACCTTTTGGTTTCTGCGTGCCAGATCGCGTAGTAATGAGTGAACGGTGGACCAGATAAATGACATAAAAAGCTTGAAATATGGGAATTATCCATTTGAATACATCTAATATTTTGCTTCAAATCAATGAATAACGCATACTACAAAATCGTTTGTGCTTTACCAAGGATGCCAATTAGTACTAAAAGAAACTCAATTTAGTCACAATTAATTTCAATCAAGGCATCTTGTGAATCTATTAAAAAGACATAGAGAATCTTTAAAACATAAAAGTAAGCATAATATCACAATCAAAATCCGGATCTGGCCCGCGGCCCGTAGTTTGCCTACCCCCTGAACAAAACTGACGTTTGAATAGTGTTTGTTTGTCCAGGGGCGTTGATATAACTTCGGCGGCATTTTGCCAGCACACATGTGCATGGTGATGGCGGTATAGTAGTGGCGGTGTGTTCACAGCCACTTTCATATCAGCATATTTGCTGCTGAAAAGCCAGTCGGTGGGCCGACTTGCACACACTAGTTGCATTCAACTTGCGAAGACCGGCAAACTGTCCTTGTTTTCAAACTTTTATTCGTGATAGTCTTTGAAATTTCTTAGACCTGAAAGACCAGAATAAAAGGAAAGAGATGCTAGTCAAAATCTAGAGAGCACTAAAACTGAACAGTCGGGTTACAGAGCCCAGACTACGCTGTGACAAAAGCCTGTAATAAGTATCCATCAGAGAGTTCACCTTAAAACTTTATCGCCCAGGCTGGAGGGTTATTTCGCGTTCATGGCACCCCCGCGAAGACAAGCCATTCATATTATCAATAACTATAATGCAGTTTATTATATTTATTTACAAGCCCCAATTCGACACAAAAAAGTAATAGAACATTTTATTGTCCGATTTTGCAATGTTAACAAAATCTTTTTTTTAAATCCTGGATCCGCCCAAAATTTAAGCAATTGTTCCTTGGCCGAAAATGTTATTGAAATTCATAGAGAGATTTTGGAGATATTGTGTGGACAAATGGGAACGCAAACAAACAGACAGACAGACAAACATCGGTGAATACATAACCTATACCAAGCTTCGTTGGCTCAGGTAATTCATAATAATGGCAATGCTTCATCTAAGAAATTCAAAGACTATTACATCTAATACTACTCGTGTAAATAAATAAACAAAACAACAAAACGTCGTAGTGAAGATAGGAGATTGATTGATTTGTTTAGCGGTATATCAACCCGGGGGTTTGGGTTTTTTTTAATAGAGTCTTGTGGCTTTGGTGAAAGGTTATTTTTTTAAATTGAGTCTAGCGACTTTGGTGAAAGGTTATTTTTTTAAATAGAGTCTTGCGACTTTAGTGAAAGGTTATTTTTTAACTAGAGTCTTGTGACTTTGGTAAAAGGTTATTTTTAAAAACTAGTCTTGCGACTTTGGTGAAAGAACAGGTGGTCCGTGTTTGTTTTTTTGTTTGTTTTTTTTTGGGGGGGGGGGTCTTACCCCACTGCAGGGGGTGCAGTCGGCGTATTCTAGGCCCCAGATGACAGGGCCAGTGAAGATGGGAGATAATAGAATGCAGCTATATAGCTGACGTGAACGACGCCTACTGGTTGAACTTTTGTAGCCTAATGGGAAAGAAGCGGTTTCGGTAAAACAGGTTCCCAGGAATAGGGGATGCGAGTTCGAATCTTGTCGGTGGCTTATTCTTTATTTCCGATCCATGCTGCTTACTTAAAGGTCGTAGAAAAACGATCTGAGCGTTGAGATAAAAAGCAACGGAAATAAGATGAAAGAAATACTTGTCAAACATTAATAAGAATCAAATTAGAACCGAAACTGTCAACATAGGTTTCTTCAGTTTTTAAGCTGGTCTGTGTGTGTAAATATGTATGTGCGTATGTATCGCGCGTACACGCCGCACCAATGGAGCTAGAGGGCTGAAATCTTAAACATTTACACCTGACTATGTCTAAAAAACGTTTTTGGGTTGGTCTTTTTTATAATCCCGCCCCCAAGCTTTTTAAAGGGGATTCAATTCGCAATGTAAGTTTATGCTATATTGGTCCCTTACATTGTGTTCGACAGCATACACGTTTGTTTTTTTTTAAATCAGACTTTTCAGCCAAGAAAAGGCGAGAGAAGTAACTTATTCATTGATCACCCCATTTTCAAATGTTTTAATTGATCACCCCCAACACAGCATGCTGCCAAAAGATGTTGGTCACGTGACGGTTTCTATTGAGTGACTAACCAGACCTGTTTTATTGTTGTCTTACATATTGATTGGTGTGGTTAATCTCCATGGGAAAGGGAAACTTGATCAAGCTTAGTAAATATCTACATACACGCTATCTTACAGACACATTTTATAGGTATTTACTAAAAATTAGCTTAGTCTGGCGCAAGGCTACAACTGTGGGGCCTCTAGCGAGGATGGACCTCTCTACACAGGCGTAATGATTTACTAAACTAGCTCGCTAACCATTACTCCATGACGAGGTGTGTACCTTCGGTTTTTTCCCTCCCACACAAATGCCAAACTTAATTTCTCGGTTATATAAACATATATTCTTTCATCTAAACATTTAAAGTCTCTCCCCATTGTTTCTTTCTCTTTCGTGTATACCTCTCTCTATCTCTATCTCTCTCTATCTCTCTCTCTCTCTCTCATGCATACTTCTAGTCTTATATTCCTTCCCTCTACTTGTATCTATTTCTATCTCTCTTTTTCACACACACACACTCCCTTTCTTCCCCCTCTCCGTCTCTCTCGCTCTCACTTTCTCTGAATCTCTCCCTCTATATTGCATACATTCATTCTTATATTGTTTCTCTATCTCTCCTTCAGATATACATGCCATATTTATATCTGCATCTTTCTATCCCTCCCTCTCTCTCTCTCTCTCTCTCTCTCTCTCTCTCACACACACACACACACACACACATAGCTTCAGTTTATTTCTCTCCCCCTCTCTGTTTTTGGTGCGTGTGCGTGCGTGTGTGTGTGTGTGTGTGTGTGTGTGTGTGTGTGTGTGTGTGTGTGTGTGTGTCTTCAGTGTGAATGGTTAGATCTTCCAATAAATCGCAAAACTAGCCAGTCGGGGCGATCTTTGTAACTAATGAAAATGAACCATTTACTTTACTGCCGACGTGCAAAGGTGATGCTGACTTCAGATCTTTCATTGCTTGATCCTTCTCTGGCACGTCCCACCCTTTTGGGTGATAAGGCAGCCATCAAACACACACCCCAGCCGAGAAACTCATCAAACCAGAAATAGTTTGCCTATCTGCACTCTCTACTCGTTTGCTTCCTTCCAGCAACGCCTTGCGATATCAAAATGTCTTTGTGCGCGTTACACCGACTCCTTCCTGCTTACTGAATATGCAATGAGAAGTTTACTTGTTGTGTTGGCTTTCAAGACTTTCAAGCAAGACAGACAGACAGATGTGTTAAAGCTTGTAGGTTACTTTAGGAATTAAGACGTAGACGCAGACAAGTGACACCGACAAAAAGAGAAAGGAATCATTACGCCTGTGTAGGGAGGTTCATCCTCGCTGGAGGCCCCACAGTTGTAGCCTTGCGCCAGACTAAAGAGAGAAAAAGGCCATTAAACTTTCCAGACGTAAGAAAATGAAAATGTTTGGATACAGGGTTATCATTTGGTACTTTTTAAGATCCAATGAGGATTGAAACCACTGACATGGGCCAGCAAGATTGGCTTGTTGATCATTGCTATACGACGTGCGTCAGGATCCTTTTTTTTCCATATTATTTATTAGTTTTGTGGGAGATCCAATGAAGATCGAACCCACTAATAACGGCCAGCAAGTTTAGTTTGCTGATCATTGTTATACGACGTGTGTCGTGGTCCTTTTTCTTTCATATGATCTACTGTACCATAGCGAAGAGGTGCATAAATGAAAATACATAGATAGATAGATAGATAGATAGATAGATA
>VCCN01004469.1:3569726-3581772 GCA_006491835.1 Architeuthis dux | reverse complement strand
ATATGATTTATTTTTCATTTATTCTTTCAGTTAAATTGCGTATTCCATAATAAATATAAGAAATGAATCCGGTCTTGATTCGATGAATGATGAAAAATGGTGTTTTCTGTTCCAATGCGTCATTCAAATGGGCCAGTTGCTCACTGTAGTGTTGTGTAGTAATATGGTGTCCAGGTTTCGGCAATTCGAAATAAAGAATTCCCTTTTAATTACACAAACACAAGGAAGAATTCTTTCCACTTTATATATCATTTGGGTTGAAATGTTTAAAGTTGTCCTGGGTGTAGCCACGATTTTCTTCGTTCTGGATTCTTGTAATAAATCCCCCTTTTTACAGTGATTATCTGGTCCAAAATGACTTTTTCTTGTGTCGAGTAAGAAGAGAAAGGCAAGTGTTTAAACGCTGACCGATGTTTCCGTAAGTTCACGTGGAACCCATTTTCCTGGCTTCTGATTTGTTTCTAATGCTTGTAGCTGACGTACTACAGTTGACTGATTGCACAGGCAATAAAGAGTTGAGCAAACCCCAAAGACATTTCTAAGATTTCCGTAACATTATGCAAAAGACGGTGCTTGGAGCTTTTGCATCAACCTAATATTTTCAAATGCTCTGTCGGTTGGTTTTTCACACCCGAGATCGAATGGTAATGAGTAAGCAACTGGGTGTGACTACGCTTTACAAACATGAAACCCATGTAACGCAAGTAATAAGAAAAACAGTTTCAACAATGTTTCCAGATACAAAGACTCTTTGGTGTCAATTCTATGTATGATCTGCGTGTGTGACAATCCACCCACTATAGCACTGGAACAAGTCTAGGGTTGCCATATCTGAACATTCAAAAAAGAGGGCGTTTCTGCTCACCGTCATTCAATATAGAGGACGTTCCGGTCACTGTCATAGTTGTCAACACACGTAAATAATATAACAACAAATGCTGAAGTGTCTAAAATCCAAAGCAAGAATAACAAATGCTACAGTGTAAAAAAAAAGCCATAAGAAAAAATGGTATGCTTTCAACATTTCATTTATGGCTGTAATAGCAATATGAGAAAGATTAACGCGCGCGAAGAACAAGAAAAGGCAGTACATTGCGCTACATGCTAACCCTAAAGCTGCTAAGTTGACAACACCGTACTGACGTCACTCCCCCCCCTCTCTCTCTCTCTCTCTCTCTCTCGTGTCATTACAGTTTAATTTTTTGTTTCGTGAAGAAAATGATAGAAGCTGAAATTCCGGACTTTTGAAGGATTTTTAAAATTCCTTCCGGATTTTATTTTCGAGACCTAAATGGAGGTCATGTCTTGGAAAGTGCAGGCGTATGTCAACCCTAGTTAAATCGGGAAATGTTTGGTTTTTTTTAAACAGAAAGGAGACTGTGAAATTATCACTGTTAACTATATCTGAGAAAATGGATATGGAGTTGTAGTCGAGGAATAATGACCAGGGAGATCGAAGTCCTTATTAAAAGACTCGTTAACAGATACTACACGAAAAAGAAAAAAATATATACATATAGAGATATTTACTACGCTTAGCTTAGTCCGGCACAAGGCCATGGTAGTGGGGCACCCAATAAATATCAAACTCTCCAACTAACGGGGTTCTGCGAGACTAGCTTGCTCTACGTCCCAAAGATGTGTACACATTTTGTTTGTTGTAAGCAGCTATGGTTATTCTGGTTCGTATCTAAAAACTATTATTTTCAATATTATGACTATTTTTTTACCTTCGTCTTAATTTTTTAGTTGCTTTTTTTTTTATTTAATTGCAATAAAAACTAATAAATTAAGATGAAGGTAAAAATTAGTCATACAATTAAAAATAATGATTTATAATAATTCATCTAATGAAAATAAAAATAAAATAAAATATATTAAAAAATGAAACTACTATACAAAAATGGCCGCCAATCGGAATGAAGGATGGGTTTAAAAGGGTGTTATTTGAACTTCGGCCTGTTGGTTGAGTCTTAGTAGCTCAATTGTTAGAGCAGGTGGACGTAATCCATGTTCCCTCCATGGGATGTGGGTTCAAATCCCACCTACGGCGTATTCTTTATTTTCCGATCGCTGTTTGCTCACTGCCGAAGGGTAAATTAGTCATAAAATTAAAAATAATGATTTATTATACTTCATCTAATAAAAATAAAAATGAAATAAAATGTATCTAAAAACTAATTAAACACTCTCACGATAAGGATTAGATGTTACAGATAGATATTACTAGCAGGTTTGCCCTTCAATTTTGACCCCTAAAAGTGGAAAAAAGATTTCCCTTCCATGTTGACCGCTAAAAGGGAAAAAAGGATTCCCCACCTCCATTTTGAGGGGGAAAGGTGAAAAAAAGAACACCCACCCCCGCATTTTGATTCCTAAAAGGAAGAAAAAGAATCCCCCACCCATTTTGACACCTAAAAGTGGGAAAAAGAATTCCTCCTCGATTTGACCCCTAAAAGTGGGAAAAAGTGTTCCCTCTCCAGTTTGACCCCTAAAAGTGAAGAAAAAAGGGAATTCACCTTCGATTTTGACCCCTAAAAGTGAGAAAAAGAATTCCAGCGTGATTTTGACCCCTAAAAGTGGATAAAAGGAAATTCCCTTCGATTTTCCCCTTAAAATGGAATTCCCACTCCATTGGACCCCTAAAAGTGGAAAGAAGTATTCCCCCTCCAATTTGACCCCTGAAAGTGGAAAAAAAAAGAACATTCTTTGTCATACAACTTCTCTTCAAACAGACAAATATTTTGAAACATATAAAATATGTGTTCAGTTTAGCATAATACTTGCATTGTGAATCGGATCCCCCACTAAAAACTCGATAGTGTTGTAATTTTCAAAAAACAAAAGAGCCTATCTTTTATCCAGTCCATGCAAATAATCAGATCCCTGGGACTTTTAGTTTGGCCGTGATGCTCACTGTAGACAGAGATACAGAGTCACACACAAAAGAGATATTAGAGATAATAAATGTTTTGAAAGAAACGGGTTTAAATGACGCTTCATTTATCTCTACCAACGAAGTTGGAAGAGGTATATGTGTTCACTTGTGTCTGTCTGTCTGTTTGTCTACACAATATCTCCAAAGGTTCTCAGTGAATGTCAATGAATGTCTGGAAGGGTGTGCCATGGGCCAAGGAAGAGTTGATTAAATTTGGGGGCGGATCCATGGATTTCTTTTCGATTGAGAAATATTTTTCATATATTAAGATAATAGTCCGAAAATGGAAAAATCGAATCTTACAATTACCTCCCCTGCACCGTAATTATATATTAACTGATTTTCGTTCAGTTTTCACTTATTGTAAGGCGTTGGCAGAGGTATGCGCTCTCTGAGTCTGCTTCCGAAAGGACCACCGACGAAGAACCTCTATTCTTTCCCTCGTTGGGCACAAACACATATAAACAAACACACTCACGCGCGCAAACACATACGAACACACACAAGAAAACACATATACAGGGTGGGTGAAAAGAAACTCCCCATTTGAATTTGGTAATAACTTATAATAATAATATTATTATTTATTGGTCGATTGCATATATAGAAAAGAAAAGAGAATAGAATATAAACATAGAGAGAAGATTTTGGACCGCTTTCTTCACTGATACCTGAAATCAAAAATCATAAATTGAATTCTACCACTCTAAGGAGCAAAATAAAATTTGCTTCGCGAAAATAGAGAAATATTTACAAAAGTTACATATAATTTCTAATAAGGAGTTAATTCTCACCCACCCTGTACAACCATACACAAACACATAGATACGTATCAGATTACAAGATGAATAATATGAACACGTAAGATTGCAAATGTACAATAACTGTCTCTGTTTCTATTTCAATAGCATCAGTGAAATGTACTGCTATATCACGAACTTGCTTACATCAAAATGTTTGGTTGATTGAATGTGTGAAAAGTAACTTCCTTTCTTTTTCATTGCAAATTTATCAAAATATTCCAATAAAAACTAACAATAAGTTAAATATGTAAAGCAATAATTTCACTCTGATTGTAATAATCTTTGGTTATGGATTACTGGGGACAAAGAAACCTTTGAAATCAGCAAGTTTTAATTTTGGACGATCCAATGAACTTATCTTCAATTCAACAATGTTAAATAAAACAATGAACAGAATAAGCGCATATTTAACGTTTAAATTTAATAATCGATTTCCCCCTCTCTCACTTTTAAAAACCAAAATGGAAAAAGTTATCTTTGGGATTTCTGCGACTCATATGACGTTTCAGAACATTTATTCTAGGCTTCGTGTTGATACTGTGATAATCATCTCTCCTCTCTTCAAATGGTAAATATGTTACAATTCCTTGAGCGCTCACCTGCAGATACTAATCCATTATATAAAACGTAATGTGTATCCATGGGGGGGGGCAACACTTTTCAATGATAGATATTACACTCTATCCTAGGCAGAGGGCCAGGGAGCGACACTTTGATTCTAGGGAGAGCACACAGATACTCTATTCCTAGGCAGAAATTCCGATCCATTGATAAATAAAAGTAATTTTTTACGGGTACCCTGCTAGTCGAAAATAAAAGAAATTGCGACTGACGAAAAGGTCCTCGCAAAGTGTCGTTCCCTGGCCCTCTGCCTAGGATCAGAGTGTAGTATCTGTGCACTAATTGAAAAGTGTTACACGCGCGTGCGCACACACACACATATATATATATATATATATATATTACGTTTTATATAATGAATTAGTATCTGAAGGTGAGCGCTCAAGGAATTGTAATTTATTCAGACAATATTCATTTTAAAATAAAACCATAGTGTCTTTCCGAACATATTGACCTTTCTTTCAGGATGATTCACTGAGGCCTACAGTACCACCCAGGTTGTCCAAACGTGTCACCACGACACATGAAGACGACAAAACGTTATTTCAAAACTACGATAAAGAAAGAATTCGGGCGCCCAAGTACTTCCTAATTTCATATGGTATCAAAGAGAGAGAAGACTGGTTACGCCCAACAATTTGGCAGAGGTAATGCTCGTGCAGTATTCTGATCTAGGAGCATTACCTATTTGTTTTCACCCTAAACACACAGCTTAGAGTGTAGTCAATTAGCTGCTGAGTGCACAGGGAAAGTTGTCCTACTGAAGATTTTTCCACACTCTTCGCGTGTGGGGTACACGTTCTAACCATTACACTATTCAAAATTCTTTCATCAACCACTTTCGTCGTTGGATGATATTATTTGCTAGAAGGTTTTCTGAATCCCTCTCACAGCTGTTAAATAAAAAAGAAATAACGAATATGTTTGATCTAACATTTAAAATGGGGGGGGGTGCTACTTCGTTATCAGTACGCCATTATTGTGACTGGTTCCATCATTTCACTGATCCCCATATCCGTTCCGCTTTTTGTGTTGACACTTCTCAGGCTGTTATTAATTACTATTGAACTGTAGTAACGCATCTTAATGCTATTAAGGTGTACGTCGCTGAAGGATCCACTCTCTATTCAGATTGTTGGCATGGGTTACTCCACCGAGGATTTGAATGCAGCAAGTTTTCATCACTTCACTGTGAACCATCGATATAATTTTGTTGACCCCGAAGCAGGGGTTAACACACAAAAAGCGGAACGAATGTGGGGATCTGGTAAAATGGAGGGACAAGACGCAATGGGTGGCCTACAGATACCGCAGAATTACCAAATAAGTTATGTTTCAGTGGAGGCTAATGTTGAATTTGTACTGAAGAGTCGGTACTTTTACTCGCGAAAAGATTATTGAAATGCAGTCTCGGGTAATAACCGATCAATCGTTTGCATGAAAATATTGAAAATATTTTAAAATATTAAAATGCACTAGGCAAGGAAATTATTTACGGATTTTAGAAGGTGCTAAAAAAAGTTTAGAACATGAACTATTCACTGCTTTTTATTATTAATGTTTTAATATCCCAGAGTTTACGATTATGGATTAATATTTGGGGGGGTGATTTTAAGCATTGGCCTACGTTTCCCTCCCAATGGCTTTATGTCCATGATTTTCTTCGATTTGACTTCCAATTCTAAACTTAACAGCTGGTGGCCTCCATTTCAATGCGATACCACTGAGCTGTTCTCTTAAAAACAAAACTTGGTATAGTTACTATAGTTACTTAATTTGGCACAAAGCCGCAAGTATTAGTGAGGATCGAAATCACTACTCAGTAGTAAATAACTACGAAACCACCTTGCTAACCATTACACTACGGCGAGGCACCTAACGACCTGGGTATAGTTGAACAGATTTTAAGCTCTTACGTTATGTACTGACAATAATAATGGTAATATTTTTTCAAGCACTGGCTATTTAGTTGAACTTATACGTTCCCTTTTGTACAGGGCTCGGAAATAAACAAAGTTGTGAATGTTTAGAGTTCATCATCATCAGCCGTTATAAGTCCACTGCTGGACAAAGGCCTTTCCCATCTCCTTCCATGACGACCTAGATTGTGCTAACCTCTGCCACGTCTTACCAGCAAACTTTTCTATTTCATTCCTCCTCTTGTGTCTCGTCTTTTCCTAATGCGTTTACTGTCTCATGGGCACCAATCGGTTAGCTTTCCCTCCATCTATTGTCATCTCTTCTTGCTAGGTGACCAGCCCATCTCCATTTTTCTGCTTAATTATTTGTATAATATCCTTCATTCTAGTCCTCCCTCTGATCCATGTTGATCTTTTTCTAGTTATTCCTAGCATTGTTCTTTCCATGGCTCTCTGTGCTATTCTAAGTTGGTTTTCAGCTCGTTTTGTTAATTTCCATGTTTCGCATCCGTAAGTCCAGGCTGTATACTTTACGCTTTAAGCACATAGGCAAGTTTCTATTCAAAATATATCTATTCATACCGAATGCTTTCCAACCTATCGTTATACGTCGTTTTATTTCACTGCCATGGTCTTTCTCAAAATAAAATGACGCATAACGATAGGTTGGAAAGCATTATGGATCACGAAAAGAAGAATATCACAAAATACTTCCTTTGTTTAATTGTTTTGTTTATGGTATGTTTTAATCACCGCTACCTACAACACTGGTTTATTGCTGGGTTTAGGTTATTCGTGTGTTGTGACATTTATATGTATCTATATAACTATCTATGTATCCGGACTTAGCCCAGCCATAACCGTTCATTTTGCACACACACACTCCCGTCAATGAGTAGGGGGAAAAAGATGTGTTTGTTTTTTTGAAAATTCCCCTCCAAAATAGGTTTTTAGTGGGGGGTTCAATATGCAATGTAAGTTTATACTAAATTGGTCACTAGTTTGTTCCCGCTTGCTTGTTGAAAATGCATACCTTTTTTAGTGATCACAGCCCAACAAAAGGTGAGAGAAGTAACTTATTCATTGATCACCCCTTTTTTCCAATTTTTTGATCAACCCCAACACAGCATATATGGATGTTTGTTTTGTTTGTTTTTTTAAATATCTGTCCGAAAAAAAATGCTTATGGCCCTAGAAACCACCTGTCCCGAAACAAACAATAACGAATTAACTTGGATAATAAAAAATGTTCTGACCCTAGCAGAAAACAAATCGATTAATTTAGATATGAACCCGCACCGTGAGGGTAACCTTTCATACAGACACCTTATTTAAAAACATAATTCACGCTTTAAATATTCGTATTTTTTATATGTATTTTTAGAAAGAAAATATCCAAGAGTTTTTGTATTAAAAAAGAAAAAAAACATTCAACATAGAATTTGACTGCCTTAAAAAATCAATATTTACATTTATCAGCAGGTCATTAATTAAATTAATTAACAGAGGCGATTTTCCCAGTTGCAAAAAATAAAAACAAAACGGAGAGAAAAGTGCATACCTTTTTGTTTTTGATGTTGTGTTGAGTCTTGTAGTGTAAAGAGCCTTTTCATTTGATTATGTTTCTGTCGGTACATGTATGTATTGTGCGTTGTTGTTATTAAGAAAAAAAAATAAATTCGGAACATTCGTTTTCTGTAATAAAATAAAATATGCATACTAAGTAAAGTATGTCATATTGTTAAATTTTTTTGCAGGGTTATAATTATGATTGTTATTGATGTTATTATTATTATTGTTATTGTTGTTGTTGATGTTACTTTTGCTGCTGGAGGTATGGCTGCTGCTATGGTTAACGTTGCACTTTGTTATCCAGAGTAAATGAACAATGTTGTTTTCGTCCGGATGAAATATGTACATATTTTTTAAATTTCTATTTTAAAAATTGACTTTTTTGTTTTACAACACCATGTTTTCAGTAGTAGGACGATCCTCTTCGGATAACTGAGCAAGTACATTACCTCGTCTTCCGATACAGAGTGTCTAGTGTAACTGGAAATTGCTTTCGATAAAGAAAAATGTTTTTAAATGCTTATTTATCAAGCATGGTTCACAAATATAGTACCACGCTTCTTGCTGTGCACATGTAAAATAAAGAAAAATATTTTTATAAAGATTTAGCACTAGAGTTTGTTTTTTTTAATTTACAACCCTTGTTGCAAGCGTAGTGCGCGGAAACTTCGAAAAAATAACTTGTGGAAAGTGCACATTACAATAATGCGACTGGTACCCATAGTTCAGAGACGAGTACTCTGAGAGAATATATCCCAGATGTACTTTGTTCATTTTTACAAAACAAGCAATAATAATAATAATCTTCTTTTTTTATAGATCCAGCCTTGGGTGATTTTTTTTAATAAAGGTGATATACGATTCTAATTTTTCATTTAGCTTCTTTTTTTTTCTTCATTTTTAAAAAAATTTCAACTCAAAAAATATGTTGGGTTTTTAAAACTTTTTTTTTTTCTTTCTCTTTTCATTGGTTTGGTTCCATGGTTTGTTGTTTTACAGGTGTTTATTTTGTTGTTGCTGTCATCTGACGAGTTTAGCTAAGGCACTCAGTGTAGGCCTCGTCTAGGTCCTGACACAGTTGGGTGTACTTCTCCTTTTCGGTCTGTAACTCGCGAGAAAACCTTTCGATTTCTGTTTCCAATTTGTCCACCGCCCTTTCCGCCTCCTGGGCCCGAGATTCGGCGCTTTTCAATTTTTCAAAATCGCAATCGGCCTGGACGCGCTTCTCTTCCAACTGCAGCTCGGACCTCTCCAGGTCTATCTGCAACATCTGAATGCGTCGATTCAAGCTCTGTGTTTCGGTCTCGGTGTCGGATAGCTTCTCTTCTGTGAACCTCATCATGTCCTGGGCCTTCTCCAGCTGGTGGGTCACGTCGTCAAAGTCTCTCTCGAGGTTGGCGTATTTCTTCTGCATCCACAGTAACTCGTCGTCAACCTTTTTCTTGTCCTCTTGCAGCTCGTGGTAGCGGACTATGGTCTCGTTCAGATCGTCGTTTTCCCTCTCTAGAGTGCCGTATTTCTTTTGGAGAAAGTTAAGATCCTCTTGGATTTTGTTGCGGTCCTCTTCCATCTGCTTCAGCTGCAACTCGAGGCTTTCGGCCCTGTCAATGGCCTCTTCTCGCTCCATCGCCAATACCTTCATTTTGTTTTTGCATGCCTCAATCGCCATTGTCGACCGCTTTTCTCTTACTTGAGGTTGTGCACCTAAACTAAAATTAAACGTCAATAATTTTGTCTAATTGCACAGAATGCAAGACTAAAAAGAGAACCCAATGACGAGAGTAATAATTAACAGCCGAAAAAGAGACGCAGAAATAGAGAGAACTAGAATTAATAGCGGGTTGGGAAAATACGTCCGTCCGATACAAGCACTGGCCGCTCTGAAATTGCTAACAACAAATAAAAGAGAAAGGAACGTGTGGAGCGAGCGAAAGCGCGTGTTGTACCTTCTTGTAGTCAAGTGTAGACGCTAACACAGCTCACTAGTTGAATTTCTACCTCTTGTATGTGTCTGTGTAAGGAAATAGATACGATTACAACATCAGGTGGACGAGCAAGCAGGCGAAGTAGTTTGTAACAACAAACCAAAGAGTTCCTTGATTCTTACAAACTCGGCAGCATGACTTTGGAACAGAATTTCATCTCCTCTTCCTCTTCTGTTGCGTTTGGATCAGAGCGGAACCGTGCGTTTAACTGCTACTCCGCAGCTCTGATTCACGAACTTGCTTTCTGATTCGGTTATCTTCGTAAAATCCTGGCAAAAGGGGAAAACGAGAGACATCACTACTGTTATTACGTTTGCTGTAATGTTAACAGTAAATAAAATGGCAAATTAAAAAAAAAACATTTTGGCAGCATGTCGTGTGTGGGGGTGATTAAAAAAAATTGGGAAAAGTTGAATAAAGTTACTTCTCTTGCATTTTGTTGGGCAATGATCACCAAAAAGTTTTTAATTTAAAAAAAAAACAACAAAAAAAACAAGCGGACAAACAAAGTGATCAATTTAGCATAAATGTACATTGTAAATGAACCCCCACACTAAAAACCTATTTAGGGGAATTTACATTTTTTTTAAAGAAGTTTTTTTTTTCTAGATATAATAAGGAGTAAATGTTTAAATTTTCAGTCATCTAGTTCCATTGGTGCGGCCTGTACGCGTCATACACATAACATACATACATACATACATACATACATACATACATACATAGCCAGCCGGACCAACTAAAAGCTGAAGAAATCTATTTTGACAGTTTTGGTGACAGTTCTGATTGACGGTTTCTAAGAGGAACGCCAGCATGCAGTGCCGTTTAATTAATTAAAGATGGTAGTTGTAGAACGTTCAAATTCCAGGTTTAACACAAAGTTCATAGGAAAAGTAACGTGTTACGTACCGTATATGCCAGCATATAAGGCGCATGATTTATCAAGACATTTCGAGGACTAGCGCCTACAGCAACATATCCAAGTCCGATAGTTTTACATTTCGAACTTCGGTAGACAGCCTCCTAGTCATAATACCAGAGTATTGGACGCACTGTAATATTTGAGTGATTTGTTTTGTTTATTTAAATGCGTGTCTTATGTGCCGACAAATACGGTAAAGCCCCTCTTCTCGGTACAAGTTAAGAAGTGCGGTCCCTTACAAAAAAAAAAACAGATCTCTTAATAGCTACTACTTATTAGAGTATCGGCTGCTTTATTTTTAAGTGCATCCACGCATCTCTATAAGACACTTTTCGGTTGGTCGGTCCCTAATACGTTAAATATCAATTTTCTCAGCCGTATCATGTTGGATTGATATGATACTTTCAGTACATTCGGGTGAACCATCCTCATCTTCTTCCTCTTCCTGCTACTATTAACGCAACTAGTAATGCCAAATATCAATGTTCTCATCAGTATCTTGTTGGATTGATATGGAACTTGTTCCACACCTTCGGATGAACCATCCCCATCTTCCTCCTCCTCCTCTTCCTACTACTACTACTACTACCACCACCACAACTAGTAATTCTACTACTACGAGTATTACATAGTTTAGAATCCCTTTGAAATCGGAAATCACAGATATAGACGTGAAGGTGGTGGACGCATCGTTGAAATTAGGGTTCTTGTTTCATCTCATACTCTCATGAAAATAACTGACGTGTCACGGCATGGCCATACTAACTCGGTTGAGTGTATATGGGAGAAGTGCATTCTACTATGTTACCGTCACATACAGACGAATTCATGTGGCGACAGCAACATGGTCCCACACACGGTGCTGCTCTTGACAATATATTGTTGCACATTTGTCATTTATCAATGGCATGCCACGTCTTGTTTTAAAATATATTAATAATTACTGTTTGGAATTTATTTTCAGTTCATAGGCACCACAATAAAAAATAGGGATCGCACTTCTTATCTTTGAAATGTATTAACGTAAGTACATCAATTAGTTCGTAGCCTAATGATGAAAAAGCATTTATTTTACACAACAGATATTTTATTTTTCAACATAATCTCCTTCTTCCTTGTCAATGAACTTAATTCAGTGGTGAATCACATAGATCGTACATTATACAGAGAAAGTTTCAGAGCAATTAGGCTAATAATTGTGTAAGGTTAAAAAAAAAAAAGATTTAAAAACAGCCGTACAGAGACAGAGGTAGTTTTTTTGTTTTGGCTTTGTGTTTCTTTTTTTT